>JAFMTH010000087.1:0-147720 GCA_020921065.1 Vaccinium darrowii | reverse complement strand
TGGAGAGGTGGAGAATTGCAAATGGCGATGGCATTTGTAACACTAATAAGTGGGCCAATGGGCAATAACCCACTTAGTAAAAAACAAAGCCCATCCATTTGTTTGGTCCTTTAAAAGAAAGAAGCCCATCAATAAATCCACTTTGGGCTTGCTTGAGAGTGGAGACCCTTTTGACCTTTTCTAGAAGCCCATCAATCCGCCCCCGTCCCTCCACATCCAATGGAAAAAAATAATTGATCTTTATCCAACTCTAATAAAACATGCTTGCCACGTCTAATCCCAGTTTACTTGAAGAAAAAACGCTTGGTGGCTTATTTTCAAATACTAACCTATCTCGAAGTGAACATGAAGGGTATAACTTAATACGTTCTAATTTATAAATGCTCAAATTACAGGGAAATATTGATCTCTACACGAAATCTTGGAGGGTGAACTGGTGTTTATCTGGACCTCAAGATTTACATAGGGGAAGAAGCCTACCAGAATTTGTTGGGTGCAGACAACCTTCAGTAGTACCGGGGGTATAGGGGCAGGAGCCCCCAGGGATACGAGTGTGTAATTAGGCTATGGGCCCCACCTAATTATTTCGCTGTTAGGCCCGACCTAATTATTTCTCTGTTAGTGCGTAATTAGGGTAATATGTTTTTAGAGAAAACAGTGAGAGAGAGGCGAGAGAAAACGCAAATCTCAGAGAGATTGCGAGAAGACTTGCACTCTTGATTTCGATTTCATAATGGATTGGTGTGGCTCCCGTGGTTTTTCCTCGCGTTGAGGTTTTCCACGTATCTGTGTCTCACTTTCTTTTCCGTTTTTTTCATTACGCACGATTACTTGTTTTTCTGTGTCCCTGTGTTTCCAAGATCCATAGGGGTGTTGCAGGGTTACGAAAATCCTAACAGAATTATGTATAGATATTTATTTATCACGTGGAGCACATTTTTTGAGTAAAAACCATAACATTTTGACTCCAGCTCTTGGTTTAGTTACTTGGGCTTGTGTTTTCTTTGTTTTTTTTTTTTTGAACAGAATTAATTTCATTTCATGGAGCCAAGGCACAAGAAATTACAAGAAATTTGGAAAGAGCTAAAACTACTAAAAACTAGGAAATGAGCAACCCACTGAGGGCAATCATGCTCTGAGACACGTTACTGCAGAAAGCAGACCGTAAACGGCGTGGTGTCCATCCGAGTATCAGTAGAAGAGCATCCCTGAGCTCAAACCATTGGCGGCGGTCCTTTAAGTGGCTAACGTTGGCATTTACGCCGCGGGGGACACCCCACAGCCGTAAAGGGATGCTCCAGTGCGAGTTCCTGCTGACACTTCGAAACTCCGGGCGAACCGAACAACCCACAACGAGCCAGACCTCTGAGCAAGCACCAGTAACCGGGAGCCGGGATCTGGAAGCCAGACCGGACAAACCCAAAACAAAAACACAGAAATAAAACAACTAACAAAACACAGCAAAACTGGACTCAGAAAACAACTATTCACAACCCAAAAACACGGATCCACCCGGAGCGCCCATCACTGAGTTGAACCGGGACAGGCCGAAGTGCACTGAGTTGAGAGCGAGTTGCTTATTTCCCACCACCAAGGCACCAACCCACCAGATTTGGAAAAACCAGATCGCTAACAACCGGACTGAAAGGCAGCCGGTAGCAAAGCACGAAAACACAAAAGCCCCTGCTCTGCCTCCTCCTTATTTAACCCACCACCAGCCGACACCCACCCCATCATCACCTGCCGCCTCCATTTCGCCGGACTGAAACCCGGAGCCGTGTATCTACCCCACGGTGCAGAGGCGCTGAACCCGAGTCTCTGAGATCAGAAAAACGCAGACAAGACCGAGGATGAGGGGAGATGAAACACACCAATGAAGGGGAAGAGAGGGAGGAGGGAGGAGAAAGAGGAGGAGTGAGGGGGGGGAGAGGCTGCGAAGAGGCAGCAGCCCCCACCCCAGGAAGAAGAAAATTAGGGCCGGCTAGTTTTCTAGAGAGAGAGAGAGGGAAATAACTAAATTATTATATCTTGGGCGTACGTGGTACCTAGTTAGCACCCAAGTTTTTCTCCTCAACATTGTGTTTTCTTTGGTTGATACGTGGTATCTATGTTGCACTTCGTTAATTTGATTTCTCTTGAGATAGATGGGGCCTTAAAATTGACATTTTATAATTTCCTGTTACGATATTTGGGTTTTTCATGGCACAGAAATCGCATACAAAAACTGCTACATATATGTTTGGTTAAATTCGTTAGAGACCCCCTCATCTTTACTCATTTTCCATGGAGACCCCCTAACCTGTATAAGCGTCCATAGTCACCCCCTCATCTATGGGAAATGCAAAACACCCCTTACTCCGTTAACCGAATGACGACAAATGACTATAATACCCCTTAAAAAACACCCACACTCACCCCCTCATCTATGAAAATCATTCACAGTCACCTCCTCTCTCTTTCTTTTTATTTTTTAGTGTGTTTGTTTACAAAAAATTAGTGTTTTCAAAAATAAAATTTAGTGAATTTGTTTTTTTATTTCGAAAATTAGGGTGTTCATGTTTTGTTTTCAAATTTGATTTTTTTTTCTCTAAATATCTACATTTGTTTCATTTAAAAACACACCCCAAAAAAAAAGATATGTGTATATCTTTTTTTAATTTGTGGAAAACAAATTACATAATAAAAAGGAAACAATACACTCTATCTTTCTCTTTCAGATAAATATTCGTTTATTAAGAAAGGGCCAATTTTTATATCATTTAATCTAAATTTCTATCAAAACAAATCCTATTTTTTTCTACTTTTTTTTTTTTTTTTGGTAAATAAGCTTGAAATAAAAAGAGGGCTATCTAATGACAAAACAAACCATAACAATTGGGTGTTTCGCTCCTATCTAACAGAGAGGAGAGAAACACCACGCAAAAGTAACCTAAGTAAGCTATACACAACAAAAGCAGAATGTATGACAAAGCAGGAGCATCTCATGAATTAGCTTGAGATTCGAAAGCTTGAGGTGGGCTATAAAGCAATTCCAGCCAATAATGATCAGACTTGACTGAATTAGCTCAGCAAGCTGGACCAAGGAAACCAATAATGATCCACTATAAGTTGAAATTCAGACTCCAAGAGTGCTTCAAACTTGACTGATCAGATGCAACATCAGATATCTATGCAGCACCAAAATGATTATTTGCAGCAGCGGACAACACATTTGAATTCGGACAACCAACATGACATGGGAGGACATCCCCCTCCCTAAGGGAATCAGACAGTGCGGAGGGACATCCCCCAATCCTAGGCCCCAACAAATGCCAGAATAAAGGCAGCAATACAAACAATGGTATCACCAGCACAATCTGGACAATGAATGCCCAGATCTAAGGAAAATTGGGCAGCATTTTGCCTAATTTTGGACAAGCCCAGAAAACAGTGTCTGTCCTGCTCAAGGACCAATCAAAACAGAAGTCTCTCATGCAATAAAGATGTGGCAAGTAATCTGAAACACTAAATTGCTAAAGAGCAGCACTAGCACAACACTGGAGAGATGTAACATGTAAGCCGTATGGATGGAGCCAACAAAGAGCCGTAACAGATCATATGAACTTAGCAATCAAAGACAGCTCTGTCTGGAATTCAGAGCCGTAACATATCCAAAATCTGAGCATCAATAATGAAGCATGATTTTAGTGTCAAGGTCTTCGAAGAGGAATGTGATGGCATAGGCTTCAATCTAGATTTACATTGACTACTAAGGAATTTTGTCCTATGTACCACTCATCTCAGTGGAAATGGACTAGACAAAGAAACAGTAGCCATATGGCCTCTGTTGATAGTGAAGATATTATTAGGTGGAGGAATAAGGCAATCATGAATGAGCTTAAACACATCATTGTCGTAGGTAAGGAATTCGAATGTTCATTTTCATGATAATGATGATGAAGCCTTGCAAAAGTTAGTAGAGATTGAAGCTAAAGAGCATTTTCAGCTACCGGAGGAGAGAGCCAAGGACACTCGGAAAAAGAACCCTCTTTTAAATGATGCGCATAATTTGATGGATAATGGGGCCTCGTTGGGTATTAAATCTCGAAGGGACAGAACTTGTAATTTAAAGAAATTTATTGAAATGGAGGAGGCTGAGTGGAAAGGATTAATGCTCTTGATGACTTGGAGGAAGGTGATTTTTTAGAGGAAGTTAATGAGCCCGAGGAAGGTGCCTCTTTCTATGGATTTTTAATTCAGTGCTTTGTCGGTTTTAGGTTTGGTTCTTTTGGTCTTTTCTTTCGGGCTGATCTTTCGGGCTGACTTGGAGGAAGGTGATCTTTCGTCTTTGTTTGTTTTGGTTGTAGGTGGTTGGGTGGGTTTTTGCAGTTTCGTTTTGATTGTCGTTCTTTTTTACTTCTTACTGGGTCTGGTTCTCGGGTGGCTTTTGTCGGTGTGCTCAAGATCTTTTTAATCTTTGTTTCCTTTTCAAAGATTAATAAAATCTTTTTTGCAATCCATACTTTCGTATTTTACTATTCTCACACTCAGAGTTGCTTTCCACCTACCCAGAGTTGAAAGAGATTCAAGAAAAGAATGGTGCGAGGGACAATCACTACAAGATAGATCCAATTTGACTGCAAGAATTTTTTATTAGTTGACTGCCTGGGATCACTTTGATTGCATTGTCTCGCCATGGCCACATATATTTTAAACCATTTGATCTCTTAATTTAAAAGGCAAATAGTCTTTGAAATGCTCAGTCAAGAACAAGAGCACACTATTTATCTACAAACTAAGTTAGTCAGTTTTCGTCATCATTTTGTAGGCTGGGAATTTCTGTTTGCACTTCCTAGAGGTGGTCATTCTAACATCACTTGTGGGCTTGTCCCAACGTAAGGTGTCAGGCCTTGCTCCTAAGTGGGCAGGGTTCGATTACTCTCCCGGGCAAGTATCACGAATTACTTGGTGGGTTGGGGACGGTGGTAGCTTCGGCTCATCCAGAGGTTTACACTCTTAAGGTAGGTCTAATTAGTGGTCCACCTATGGAATGGTTCCTTCGTCACAAAAAAAAAAAGAACTGGGTGGACATTCTAGTTGTTGAGGAAGTACGAGCACTCCCCTTTTTAAATTGATGCTATATAACTGAGATTTTTTATATAATTGGAGCCTGGGTCAGCTTGATGCACCTCGACCAATTTCGGGATCTTGAAGTTAATGACGGGATAAGCCTCCCATGGCCCCCAAGGCTTGAAATATTTGGTCTCCTTTAGATTTGAACATGTGATATCATAGAGGATAACTTATAGCTTTCTCTTGCCTACTTACCAAATACCCCTTGGGTTAATCTACTACCTCCGTCCCAAAAATTTTGTCCGGCCCGCAAAACGGGGACCTAATAATAATCCAAATTTTCCAAGAAAAATTCAAGTTTTGTTCTACAATGAAATAGAGATCAATGAGTACTTTTAATTTAGGAAAAAGTTTGAAATTTTTCTGGAACAAAATATAGGAGTATTATTTTAAGTCCTCGTTTTACGGACTATTAAAACATTTTGAAACGGAGAGATCGAGTGATTGGTTTGTTGACTGACTATATGCTTTTTAAGTGGTCCTTTATGTGGACGCGTTGTTTAGCAAGGAAAATTGTGATTTGGGTTTTTGCTAATATGAAGAAGTTGATGTTAACCAGAGGGTTGGCATTGTGGTCAAAGCTAGAGACTTAGCAATTTGCTACCTCCCAAAGTTTGATGTTCGAAACTTTTTAGGTGATATCAATTTATTTGATGTCAATATATAAGAATCTTTACTCGTTAATTGAACTTTCTGTTAGTAGACGGTGAGATTGAACTCCCATAATCAGTCAAGGTGTGCGTACAATGAATGAACAAGTTGATGTTAATTTTGGCAACAGAGCCAGTTCTATTGTATCTTCTTTTGTTCTAGAGCATGAAAGCAGAATGCTCAACATGGATTTTTTTTGCTTTTTAATTGTAACCATCTCCTTGCACAATCTATATAATTTCCAGTACATATGTCATGAACGCTTATGCTTTCATCTGCCAAAGTTTTTCTCCAATTAAGGAGAAGAATTTGGGTACGGGGACGGTACCACGTCGTACCCTTTCGGTGCATCCAACCCACCCAACATTGCAACCGATGGTCTAGATTGAAAGTTCCGTACAGATTTAAAAAACTAAAACAAAACAAAACAAAAAGTGCATTTCAATCGGGACCGTCAGATGCATTTTTGAACAGTCCAGATGCACCGCACGGGTACCGCGTCACCCATGCCCTATTTGCACCCAAGTTTTTCTCCGTTTCATGACAAGAAACTGGCCATGTTCGGTTTTGGGTTTCCTCCCCTAGTTTTTACTTTTGGCGTGGGGTCCCCACATGTGGCACTCTTTTTCCTCTCTCTTCTCAATTTCTAGAAACAATACTCTAGTGCATATCTTGCGCGAGATGGATTCGTGGAGTCCACTTCAAAGACTCACACAAATGATCCAAGCCGTCCATTAATTCCAAAATTATCCTTTGAGTCATCTAGAAAAAAATCAGGTCAATCGTATAACTTTAAGTACTTGATCCAGTTGCCTAACTTTCTTTCAAACTTTTGTCAAAATTCGGGATCCTAAATTGTGAATGAATAATTAGAAGACGGATCAACCACTTATAAATTTTCAAATGAGTTGATATTTTAGGAGTGACTCAAAAATTTATTTAAAAATTTTATGAACGGTGCGGATCATTTGTATGGGTCTTCAAAGTGGGCCTCACGAACCCATCTCGCACAAGATATGCACTAGAGTAATGTTTCTTCAAATTGAGAAGAGAGAGAAAAAGGAGTGCCACGTGTGGGGACCCCAAGGCAAAAGTAAAAAACTAGGAGAGGAAACCCAAAACCGAACATGGTGTCTATTTTTCGTTCCACAGCTTGTATCCTCTTAATCTTTGTGGTCAGGAAAAAAAAAAAACTGCTGTGGGAATCAAATTAAAACGTGCTTTGATTTTTGGGTCTTCAAATCAATATTTTCTTCCCGTTGTTGCGTGGAAAAAATGGTTGGTTAAAGATTGAGCTTAGTACGGTAACGGTTGAAGGTCTAGTATTATTTTCTTCGCCTGTCTCTTACGCAACGCGTTAGTATCAATGGGCATACTAAAAACCCTACAGGGATTCTTTTCAAAAGGACAAAAACTGAAGTTGGAATGCGCCTTTCAACCATTTAAGGCCAAGTAAAAGACTTTGCTAGCAAACGTATGCTGAAGTATCATTCTTTCTTTGATAGAAAATCTAGAGTAGACCCATGCATGTATACTACGAATCGGGGTTATTACAGCGTTTTTAAAAAACCGGCACATATCAAATAAATGCCGGTATTTTAAAAAAGCTAGAAATACTTCCCGGTGTTAAATAAACGCTGGAAATACTTTTGGCGTTTGTGCCGACGTTTAACAAGCACTGGTGCAGTCTCTAATTCGACATCGGTGACCCCGCATTTTTATAAACGCCGAGAATAGTCACAAAATAAAAAATTGCTACGCTTTATTAAATGGTTCCATGTTTAACCATCAATTCACATCCAAATATGAAATCTATATTATAAAAACATCTCAAATGCATCCAGCCTACATAAGTTCTCAAAATGCCCAATACGTTCTGTTATATTAAATATCACTATCATAACCATTTAACAATTCCAAATCGCTTCAGTACATTAATTCAAGAGTTTTTAAAAGGGAGCTGATTTTGGGGCTCCCTTTTTTGATGCAAACACTCCAAAATTTAATGAAGTTACAAAACTATCTTTTTCAAAATATAAAAGTTATTGGAGGTCCTCCACCCCAAAATTATCTCCTCATTTACTTGATGCACTCCTAACGGAAATATGAACCAAAACCTCTCTCTGTTGGCAGCGGATCCTCTGTTTGAAGCTGTCTGTCTGACACCTCTGTCCCACGCCCTTAGTGCTGCCCCCTCCATTAAACCCACCAACTCTGTTAATGGCATTGTTAACTCAAGGCACTTGTTACTTTTTTTTTTTTTTGTTCTGCAATATCTTTTGGATAAAAAAAATAAAGTATTTCCTTGTAGAAATTTTTATTTTTGTTTGCACCAAATTAAAATTCTAGTAGAGATCTTTCTTTTGATGTGCAAAAATTTTAAAAATTTATACGAAAGAAAGTATGTTACATTGCTAGCTAGTTGGGTTTAAATTATTTCGTACAAAAATTTTCAATTTTTTTAGCAATGAAAAAAAAATAAAAATTATGCGCGCAATTACTTTATTTTTTGATCCGAAAAATATTGCAAAGCCAACTCAGCAAGCCAACAATGTAAAATACTTTCGTATACATTTTTTCAAATTTTTTCGCACCGAATTAACGATCTCTATTAGTAGTTTAATTTGGTGAAAAAGAAAATAAATTTTTTTCGCAAAAGTACTCTATTTTTTTATCCGAAAGATATTGCAAAGTTGCTCAACAAGCCAACAATGTAAAATACGGCCCAGATCTATCCCTCTCTCTCTCTCTCTCTCTCTCTCTCTCTCTCTTAATCGAGGCCGTCCAAAAAGTGTTTTGGATGGCCGAGATATGCGCTCGGGCACCACGTAGGATGGTGCCTCCTTGGCACTGAAAAACTCCTCGTTAGAGGAGGAAAAGGAGAAGAGTAAATTTATTTTGGAGTGCCTAAAGTAAATTATAGAACTTGCAAAAGGGTAGTTTTGGAAAACCACTATAGCTTGGAGCGCCTCCATCAATTTTTGGAGTGCGATTATCAATTCCCTTTTTAAAATTCTGACGCATCATATATTTCCCGTCGTTGCACAGAAAATAGCATGGTTAAAATTTGAGCTTATTACTGTTGAAGGTCTATTATTTTCTTCCCCCGTTTCTTACGCATTAGTATGAACGGGCATACGAACAACCGTACAGGGGTTCTATTCGAAAGAAGAAAACTGAAATGGTATCACGCGCAATGCGCCTGTCAACCATTTAAGGCCAAGTACTGTAAAAGAATTTGCTAGCAACCGTACATTGGATACGTAGCACTAGCACTTAGATAGAAATGCTAAGTGCCTAGAAACTCTATCTAAAAAATACCCAGAAAACTAAAACTTAACTCATTTCAGTTTTTCAGGTTCAGTTTTCTCGGTATTTTCTGGGTACCATTTATGGGTACGTAGCGCAGATGATGTTGAGATATATATATGCTCGAGTTAGAAAAATATCTTTCCTTTGACACTTCTTCGATATTTCATTTTGGAATGCTAATCACATTTGATTATGACGTTAACCAACCACAAGGACACATTTTCAGCAAATTAATGTCATAGTTACAGTATAGAACATTCAATGTGCGTTTGATCAGATACTTTGTTTTATATTTGGCCGGTGATAATGCCAAAATTATTTTGGTAATACCCAAACTTCAGTGCATAAAATCTTGGACTATTGCAAATGGTACAAAGTCCTTACTGTTGATTTCTGATAAACCATTGCTGAAAAAATACGGTTTTCAAAATTTGTTTCGGATTTACTTCTTACATATACGTATAGTTTCATGAGGAAGGGTTAGGATTTTACCTTTCTAGTTCAAAGAATCGAAGCCTCCTTGCACACCAAAGATCTTTAACCCTATGACCCAAAGAGAAAAATTGCCAAAGGATTTGCGGGAACCCTAGAATATTTCCTCCCTCTTACTTTTTTTTACTCTCTCTAGATTTATCTTAGGAGAAAAGTTGCCTCCTTTTTTTGTACATCTTTCCAAGAGAGATAGAGATGTAAATATAGGAAAAGATTACTTGGCCAACAATTCAATTTCAAAGAAATTGAACATTATCTCTAATTATTGGGCTAGTGTTGGGACCCACGATAAGCCCTCAATAGTGTAAATAACGGGGCTTATCTATCTCATTTTTGTCACACACACATGCATACATAGCTTTAATCATTTGATTTTACGCGTCGTTGTTTGGTTTTGATAGTTTCAAGTGAAACTGGAGAATAAGATGTGTTTTAACGCCATGGATCGTTCGCAAAGGACTCGAGGACCTAAGGCTACATGGCACTCTACCACCGACTCCCGAGAGTCATGGAAAGAAGCATCGAAGAGTGCTCAAGACGTTGAATGGTCAAGGGAGAAGCTGGAACCGAGAACTTGAAACTACCTAGTTGGTTTCGAAACCAACCATACACATGGTTCCAGAACCCAGCGATCAAAGGCTTCATGAAACTAAAAAATACTCCTACCAACTAGTTCCGGAACCGACTATACCCTTGGTTCCAAAACCCATCCATTAGAAGCTGGACTAAAACTGTAAAAACTGATTGGTTTTGGAACTGACCTTACCATAGGTTTCGGAACCGGTTAGAAAAATACTGCATTTTTGTGCCTGACTTATGTTTTGAGTGGGGGCTTGTTGGACTTCTTTTACACGGTTTTGGGGGCTATATAAGCCACCTAAAACCTAGATTTTAGGTAATCTCCTATTTTGCCTTTTTCTCTCTACCTCCTTCTTCTCCCTAGCGCACGCTCTCTCTCTCTCTCTCTCTCTCTCTCTCTCTCTCTCTCTTCCATTGGAGCTTGAGAACTAGGTTTTGAGCTTTTCATCTTCATTAAAGTTGTAAGTACTCGGTTAATTAATATAGATCCGTGTTCTTTTGGACACCTGCGCATTGCAGCGCAAGCTCCCCACACAGGAATGGCCAATGGCGTTTGTTTGTATCGTGTCGAGGTGCCCGTTGCAACGCATCTTTATGAACTTGTTAGAGCGGCACTTGGTTTAAAGAAACAAGGGTACGCACCTTTCTCCGCCCAACCACAAAGGCTAGCCCGTTCTCACTCAACATGAAGCCGTTTTAATATTTAAAAAGACTTCACAAGTAAACTGGTTAATTAGCTTTAGTAGATATGAGTGACGGACAAGAAATAAATCGCATGTGGGATAAGGATAAGGGATCATGCAGTAAAGCAGAAAATAAACAGAATACAAAGATCTTCCAGAAATTGAATAACCGGCCGACCACAGCATTTGGCGGCCGGTTCATCACCTGGTTCAATGTGCCGACCAACTAATGCATGTGCCAGCCAGTGTTCTTCCTCACACCAAAAAAAAAAAAATTTGAGAACGACTAACATAAAATAAAGCAATTGATAAAGCAAAAACCAAATAAATAGAAGGTCATGAGACCTTCTTAACTTACTTCCTAAGATGTTGGATCGATTGGATTGATTGCTTGTGGATTGAACTTGTGAAACCCTAAAACCTAAATTCAAATTTGGGGATTTTGCACTCGGATGTCTTTGTTCACAAAGAGTTTGGGGCTAGTTTTTGAAGGTAGGGATTTTGGAGTAATTCTGAAGAGTAACAATGTATGGGGTTGAAAGATTGTTTGTAAACTTCGGAGGCCAACGACCTTTATTTATAGAGTTTGTAAAGGTTTTGACGCAATCCGATTGCAACTCGAATTAGGAGAGGTTTTGCATGTACAAACTCTATCTCTAAAGGTTCTGAACTTGTTTGCAAAGTAATCCAATCGATGGGGAAGAGATCGGGCTCTCAACGTGAAGCTTCTGGAAGTAAGTGAAGCTGGTTAATCACTTTGGCTGGGAGATTTTTTGGGTTTCTGAAAAGGATATGCTGGCCGGTTGAAGGATGTACAAGCCAGTTCTTGAATGGTTTTGGGTTGGTTACAATTCTTCACAAAAGTTCTCGGATTCACATGAATTCATCCAAAGTGTTCGGGCGTCATTCTCATCTTCGGAAGTCCACACACGGTGGAGCTTAAAATATCTGTCGAGCCAATTTAGGGTGTCTGGAGTTCTATTTGTAATTTCATCCATGTTTCTCTTGCTCTTTTCATTTCTCTTGTGCTTACGCCTTCCATGTGTAAGTAGTGATTAAGGCTTGGATATGGAATGATTAACATCCCATGATTTAGTTGGGTTTTGCTCTTCTTTCAATAAATGATCAATATTTGTTTATGGATGGGTTGGGTTCATCTTTATGTAACAAAACCTAGGGTTGTTAACCTCTTTGATTATGTGTAGGCAAGTCTAAGTGTTTGAAAAAAAAAATTCAAAGAACTTTTCCCCATTGTCGAACACATCTTTAGAAACAAAATGATTTTATTGTCAAATCTTCCAATTGAGAACCATGGCCATGTTTCTCAATCGAGTTGTCAATAAGACAAGTAAACTAACCTAAGTCTTGGATGTTGATTAATCCTTAAACCTTGCCGTCTTTAATTTCTAGTAAAACCTCATCTCCTAGTCAAGTTAGAAGGTAGGAAAGACAATTCCACAAATCAAACCCAAAAGGTTGGTCGTCCTAATGCCAAAACCCCTACCGTAAAGTAAGCCTCCTTTTAGCTCCTAACCTTCCTGTAGAAATCGAGCCCAGATTGACTTCCGGGTATTATGCTACAAACGACGTAGCCCTACGTTTGGGGTGACACTATCTGCAACACATAGCTAGGTCGCAAGCAACCCATGGGCTTCTTGAGCAGTAGCTAAATCTGGCTTACCCTCTCTCATCTTTGTGAGTGCTAGCCCAATTAAACTACAATTAATTGCACTATATAATTATGGTTGAACTCTAGGCCTCAAGAATAAATCTATTATTACCTGTTAAATTCTAGTACCATAATGTCAAACCCCTTCACCATGCAATGTCCATAAGTAGCAATTGGTCACAATAAATTATTGTCAAACCAAAGCATGCTTGAATACTAGTTCACTCACTTTTAGTCTAAAAAATATTCTAATGAACTTTTTATTAAAATGACTATTACTATGTTCCAAAAACTAATCCGGTGAACTAACTCAATGCATGGGACATTATATACTCTATAATAAAATAAAGAGTGAATTCCATCTTGAAAATAATGTTCTCACCATCCTAACATAAATCACCCAGTTCACCGAGGTGCATGTTGATCAAATAAGACCTAACTCATTGGTGAATGATACTGACATAGGATAGAAACTTGAGTTCCTTAACTTTCTCAGGATTAAGGATGAACTACAATTAGCATTATAAGATTCACACTTAGTATGATAGCCGTTAAAATAGTGTCTTTCATGATGGTTCTTCAATGTATACGAAATACACCAACATATTTACTTGAAGTCTATCACTTTAATGATTGAGATGGATCATTCCATCTTACAGAAGTTAATCATGTTGCAGTTGACCTAATAGATAGTCCATTTCTATCAGCAACTGTGAATAATTAATTAAAATCACAAATAATTATGATTTATATCTTCCGTACGTAAATCACATTCACATACATAAATTATATTCAATGTAATTTAGGATTTATGTATTCATCTCGTAAGCCAATAATATTCATCTCGTGAATTATATCTCATGTATGAAAGAAAACATTTAATTGGTATTAACTGAAAGTAATAAATTTAATTGTTTATGAGGGCATTAATCCCAACACTTAATACACTAGAGTTCTAATGTTTAAAAAATCCGTTTTGGCATTTTCCTTCTTATCTTTTAAAAGATTTTCTGTGAAGTCCCTTGTAGTTTTATTGATCGGGAGAATGTAATATCATTCAGTAAAGTCATCCGCCACTTACAAGATTTTCATTCAAATACAAGGAAAAGAAACTGCAACCAAACCCTACAATTCTTGTAATAAACATGAAATGTGGAAGGGAAAAAAAAGTCATGTCACGATCCAACTATGTGGTATCGAGGTTCGGTTCATTTGGAAAAGAGTTCAGTCTTAGGGGAGACCATGTGAATGGTTGAATTGATGACTTTGCTTCGATCTCTTTGACTGAACCTGAAGGAGACTTCGATCATTCAACTTTTGCGTGTACATAGAAGAGTTTTTTAAAATTCGAACCGTTGATTCCTGAAATAGACAATCTAAATGTGTTCGTGCGCGTATATACATGTGTGTACATACGTGTAGTCGGACTGGTCACCAAATATGACGGGGCCCTTGTTTGCCACAAAATCCCGTCCTTTTGGATTCCCTCATTACACAATGAGTTGATATTTTCTTAATGAAAACAAAAGGACAGAAACTGCGTCAATAGGCTCGTACCAACTTGCGTGACCTGACTCTTGGGTCACGTCATCTTCCAATAATGCCTCCTATTGTCGTTCTTAGTCCTCGATCCATCCATGTTCCCATTTGAATTCACGATCTCGTGAATATTGCAAATTGGAATGGTCTCAAAAGATGATGTCATGTTTGTAGCCGTGCTCCTACTCCCACGCGTTATGTGACTGTAAGGATGATGTCATGTTTGTAGCCGCGCCCTTAACGAGCCGAGTCAGGGTAATTTATTTAACGAGCATCCTTAAACGAGCTGAGTCTATATAATCGAGCCGAGTTTTAACAAGCTCCTCCTTAACTAAACAAGACTAAAAATCGAGCTCAAGCTCGGCTCTTTTACTTATTGAGCCGAACCAAGCCGAGCCACGAGTAACTCGGTTCGTTTGCAACCCTAACTGTAATTAAGTTATGAACTTTCAACAATATGGACAGTGAAAACTAGCCTCAACATGTGAATTTATTTATACACTGAGGAGATTAAATTCTATCTGTATAGAGTGTAAACACTCAACACAAAGGGTGTATGGATGATCTAATGCAAAAGTGGCACGTGACTATAAAAATTAAGCAGTGGCGGTTCTAGAAATTCTGAACAGAGTGTTCAAAAATTATTATATATACACAATTGTTTTGTACAAGTTTAGATAATGAGATGAAATAATACGGAAATACAGAAGATATATGTCACAATTGCAAGTACTCGGTGAATTCTATATTTTAGGCTAAGTAAATACATTAGTTTCATTATAGAAAATTGTCTTGCGAGTAGGTTCACACAAATTTTTCTTTGACGTATACTCTTATTTCGGGAGATATAGAGTTGATTGTTATTCAGAGAAAAGTCAAAGCACAATCTCGATACTAATAGATACTTTTTGCTCTCCCTATTTTTTTAATTTTTGTCATTAAAATTATGTACTTTGTTTGATCTAATATATTAGGTATTCGATTGTTAATTTCTTGGATTTGTGGATATTCACATTACAGGAATAAGTGTTCAAACAAATTCTGGATAAAATTATTACATGTCAGATTAGGTTGTTTAATTTGGCGTTTAAATTGTTTTACCTTGTTTGGGTGGAAAGTAGTTGAACTTGAACTTCATTTTCTAAAACCCAGGAGGTACCGGTGCCTCTATTTTCTTGGTATCGGCACCTGTTTGAAGAAATTGGCATTTTCCTTAATTGATTGTTATGTTCATGGTGTTGGGTTATTACGTGGTGTTTATTGTGCATATTATACGAGGAATCTCGATGTTGATGATGGGTCTATAGATGGAAATTAGAATGTGTGGTAGTGTTGAGCAAATGAGAACTTAATGGTAACCCAAGGAAAAGTGGTACTAGGTCCACTTTCGGGTGAGTCCCTAGGCATTACGAGGACGTAAACGCTTGGCAGGGATTATAAGGACCCAAATGCCCGGCAAGGGATAACGAGGTCCCAAACGTTCAGATTGAAACTACACTAGGATATTTGATGAAGAAATTGGATAATGGATAAATTGGCATTCGGGGATCACTACAAGAAAAAACACCAATGGTGACACACCTTTTGGATAGTTGTCACTAAATGTAACAAACAGTGACACAAAATTACATGCCTGTCACCAAAATAGTGGGGGTCGTGCGCGCCAAATGGAGGCAATTTACGCCAATGGTGACACACCGGATACGACGTGTATGTGTGTGATTTCTTTGATTCCTCTAGTTAGCTATGGTAGTTCGTTCAAATTTGGTTCAATACCTTTTTTTTTTTTTTAAATTTGTTTGCATACTAATCATCCGTTTGCACCTATCATTCCATATGCATTTAGAGTTTGTTAAAGAATTTTTTATTGGGCAAGTGTATGCTCAACCCTTCATTTTCAGGTACCAATCGAAGTATATAGCTTGGAGTGCGGAGGAACAATGCCGGGTCTCTTTTGAGAGCTTCATATGAAGAGTTACCTTATCATCTTATATCTAGTTATACTTTGAACATGAAAATGTAACTTAATTTATTTATCTTTTGACCCGAGAAGAATGTAAATATGAACATTAGTCTAACTCATTTCATTTGTATGTATGTGGTTGGATTGGCTTGATATACCACATAAAGGTGCGTATGTATGTATGGACATGATGATTATTTATTTGCGAAATGTTCTTTTTAAATTTTAAATTATGTTGAAAATCGAGGGCATCTTGTAGACGTCCTTCGCGCCCAATGATCCATAGACCGCTCATTTTCTCCAAGATACAAAGTCAAGACTCCCTTGAATGTCTCCCCTTTAAGAACGTGCTTCGGGATGTTATCATATGCTTGGTTGCCTCCAAACCTTAACAGACGATATATTTGTAACTGCTAAAAAATCACCAGTTTCGCTCGAGCGATGCAGAATCTCGCTCACACGACTTGCATCTAGTGACATTCGCCCAAGTACTTGCTTGAGTGAAACTATTGCTACTCCTTAAAACACCTTCCAATGCGCTCGAAAACTTGACGAAGAACTATCACACTCGAAATTGAAAACAACACGTTGAGATTCATTGCCATACCTAATACAAATGTTCTAGAAAAAATAAACGACTAATAAAAAAGATATTATAAATAGATAAATCGGGATACATAAAATGTGTGTTTCGTCAATGAAATTATCAACACAAAGGGGCTCAGCTTTTTGGAGCTCCTAATTCTCGATGAAGCTACACAATTATAAAAATTATCACATTCATAATTGTAGATGTACAATCCGGTGCATTCTTGTCCATTCAAAAGGTAACTATAAAACTTAATAGCCTTATATATAGTTTTTGTAAATGCAAACAATCTTATGAGGATATATTGAATTTTTAAAGAAAATATTGGTTGGTAGATGTGGTAAAAAAAAAAAAAAATAGGCGGACGAACGTATTTTATTTTTACGTTTATTGAGATAAAAAAAAAACTTTTGTGATTCTAATTTGTTTTGCAATTTCGATAGGACAATCACCGGATTCATCTCCTACTCATTAACTTGAGGTTTCGACGGGTACACTTCTTGGTAGAATAATGGTTGGAATTTTGTGGCTGTGATTTTGTACGGAATAACACTAACCCCAGCCGATAGGGAAAGCATTTACTGATTCACCTAATAAAGGACATGATGGGATAGTGACCCTAACCTAAAGTTTGTCGAAAGTCAGAAACATAAAAATCAAGTCAACAAGTGTTTCATAGGAACCCCAAGCGTGTATAACACGTTTAAGACTAGTCACTTAATTAAGACCACGTCTACTTCTAAGATCATTATTGTCTAATGTTTCTTTGATTTTAGCAAATTGTGCATCTCGAAGAGCATCCTTTCTTTTCCAAGAGCCTCCAACAGTAATAACTATGTTAGCAGCCTCCAGGGAAAAAAAATCAGCAACAGCTCTATGTGAAGCCACCCTTGGATTCGAGAATGGCATTTTGGGCATGTTTGATTTCAGGGTTGGAGGGAGACTATAGGGTGAATCTAAGGGGGTGTTCCACTAACTAGTTTTGTCCTAAAATCAAGATTGATCATTCTCTCTTAATACTTCACATAAAAAGGTGTGAACACAAAAATCAAGACAGTTTTAAAACAAAACTCCCCGCCTCTTTCCTTGGTCCGGAAACAAAGATTAGGAGTGATTGGGACTGAATAAGATAGATTATATATATTTCCATTTAGGTGTCCCATGTGAGGGATTAATTAGCTAATACAAAGGGGAAGGGTGGTATTGGCCGGACGCGGGGACACTGCTGTGCAGCTCATGCACAGCAAGTATTGTGCAGAATCATAGTCGTCCATAAGTATTTTTAACGGTTTGGATTGGAAAACAAACTATTCGCGCAAATGGTTAACTGTTTGCGCGAATAATTTGTTTGAAATCTGAGTTGTCCATCTAAGTAACGGACAGTCCAGATTCTGCACAGCAGCGTCCCCGGGTCCGGTATTGGCTAGTTTCCCTTTCCCGATTATGTATCCAACAGTAGAAAATAATCCGCATTATCTTCATTCCACTTTATCCAAATGAAGGTATAGCTAATTCCAGTATCCATATAAGTCCATCTATTTCTAGTTTATTGAAAGAAAAAATGCTTAGTGGCTCGTCTTCAATTACTAACATGAAATATATTTTGTTTATTAAATGGGCTTATTAACCATTTTGGTCCACAAAATATTAAACCCGCTGACATTTGCATTTATCCATGATTTGTATTTGATTCAGCTTAAATAAACCATACCATACTGACATTTGCTAATTGTTTATAATTTAAAAAAGCTGATATCAATTTTTGCCAATGCACATTACAAAAATCTATTAAGAATACACAATTGCAAAAATATTACCATATACTCACTTCCCCGCCAAATAAAAGTAGCGTATTCCATTTTGGGTTGTCCTTTAATAAATTTGTGTTTGGAAAAGTTAATAGGTGAAAGTTTGTACAATTATTATTTTGTCCTCTTGATAAGTTAATGGGTAAAGAGTTATTGGGTAAAGTGGAAAATGATTTTCGAAAGTAGAGAAAAAAGTCGATGTGAGAGGTGTAAAGTGGAGGTAAAAGTTAATATGAAAGGTGTAACAATGATGTTTGTTTAATAACTTGGATTTACAAAGCGACACATTTAAAAAGGGACGGAGGGAGAATTAATTTTTAGATGTATGCGTTCTCCTCCTCCTAATGGTGAACTATTAAGTCTAGCCCTATAGTTTTTGTAAATGCATAAAATTAATCTTAGTAGGATGTGTTAGAACATGTGTGAATGTTAAGTCCTATATTGAAAAATAGAATAACGTTGTGTCTTAATAGTTGGGAGGCTCCCTAATTACAGGCTTAAGCTTTTAAGTGGGTCAAAGAATCTGAGTTCTTCCAAGTTATATTGGGTGAGAGTGATGTGGTGGACTGCAAGTAAATTGTGCTTGCCTTGGCGGGTAAATGCATCGTATAAATTCCCGAAAGGATGTTTATTGAATTTTTGTAGAAAAACTTTGGTAGGCCAGATGTGATATTTTTTAAGAAATGTTAGGCGGACAAACTTATTTAATTTTTACATTTTTTATATAAAAAAAATTAAATAATGTGATTCTTAAAAAAATTGTGAAACTTGAATAGGGCTGTCTTCCGAATTCATCCACCACTTGTTAACTTGTGAGGTCGGTTGAGGCCGTGGGAACTTTTATTCTTGGTAGGACTTTTGATTGAGTGTGATTTGGAACCCATTTACAAGCAACATTGACCCCAGCCAACGGGGAAAGCACGGTTGCCGTGCTCGGACTGACTCTAAATTCTACCTGTAGGGACGAGAAGTTTTGTGCCGAGTGGGCACTGTCTATTCGTGTTTTGGATGGTCTAGATTTGTTGCAGTAAATTTATCTCTCAAAATTTCAAAAATACCACCAAACAACCCCAACAGATTTGGGCCGTCCAAAACACAGATAGACGGCCTGAATGAACCAACGAGCACCACGTGACAGTGCCATA
The DNA here is from genome assembly GCA_020921065.1 of Vaccinium darrowii. NCBI lineage: Eukaryota > Viridiplantae > Streptophyta > Magnoliopsida > Ericales > Ericaceae > Vaccinium > Vaccinium darrowii. The sequence continues at coordinate 128,178 of JAFMTH010000087.1, read as the reverse complement.
CAAAAAATTTCGTGTAGGAACTGTTTGAACTCAATCTTGGAATTCTTTCAACTCTCTGTTCTCTATGTGTAAACACTGTAATGATTCGAGTTGGCATTTGATGCAACAGCTGAATACCAAAGGGACTGGAATGTCGGGTTTGTTTTTTGTTTTTTCTTCGGATATCCTTTGATGATCACAACTAGAACTCGTTTAGAACATCGTTCAATCAAAAAACATATTTAGGAAAAAAAAAAATGGGACCCCCCTAGCGGTAAAGCCACCATCGTCCGCAACATAGATGTATTTAGAAAAAAAAATTAAAAAATTAAAATAAAGAAGGACAACGATGTGAATTTTTACTAATTCAAGAAAATACAAAATAACACCAATAGATATGAAACTAAACATGTTTTTTATAATAAATTAATTACTAGATTGCATAAGGAATAATGTTTATCTAATTCTATATATACTGAGAGTTTTTGAGCTTCCAAAATTTCAATCGGCCTTACTTTTTAAAAATAAAAGGGCTAAGTGAGTTGGGTTATAAATTTTGGGCCTTAATTTTTCTAAAAGGATTGTAATCACACTTCATTAATACCAATATTAGTACAAAGTTGATTCATAGCTCGATAAATATTAAAACAGTCAATATTTTTTTAAACGAAAAAATGGAGGAAAACTGGACTATATCGTTTGCTCCGACTTTTTTAAAAGTTCATGACAAGACCAAAGCAAACCCATCTATCTTGGTAGGTAATGGGAAATTTCTCCCGAAAACGAAACAAACGGATGTGATTCACTCAGTGTACTGTTTACACCCGTCGATTTCGATTTCGAGAGATATTTTCTGTTACATAGAGTTTCTCATCTATAAAAGCGAGGGGCTGTGTGGGTGTGAGTATGCTTTGAAGAATAAACTGCTATTTTGTCACCTCTGTCTCTCCATCGATCAATCATCCATTGAGATTTGGAATTCTAATCCATCTTCAAAGAAATTCGTGTTTACCACACTTTAGGACCATGTCTTAGGATCTCCAAAAGAAATTCGTGTTTCTTCTTGTGTTTTGGACGAAATACCCTCTCTGTCTCACCTCTGTATTTTTCTTCTACTGGTTCAATTTGGTAACTCTGTGTCAATGGCTGCCCCTACCAACAGTGGAGATCGGTTGGACATGGCTTCTGGGGAAGATTTCATCGTCGTGAATTTCTCTCCGTCGCCCCCATTTTTCTCTACGTTGTCATCGCCGCTACAATCTTCGCCGCCACTGTATTTCCCTTCATCGTCCAATTCAACGGTCGTATATCCGCCATCGCCGCCTCCGCGTTCCCCATCCCCGGCTAATTTAATGGTCGTATATCAAGGGTCTGGCCAATTATCCATGGACAATCAACAGCATCACCCATTGACTCCAGAAACACTGCCTCTTAGCCGGAACACGCCCTATGCTGGAATTTCGCACAGGTAGTTTCTTCTTTTTTTGAACAGCAAAGAAAGCAATATTTCATTAATAACAACAAAATATTACAAGACAAAGGAAGAAAGTATATTGTATGACGAAAGCAATCACACAACGTTTGATTTAGGCGAAATATTCACTCAATTTTGTGTGTTTTTTTTTTGCTCTCTTTTATTGGTTTTGAATTTTGTAACTGTGTCAATGGCTAGGCCTACGAGCAGTGGAGAGTCGGACAGTGCTACTGAAGATGTCGACGTGATGAGCTTCTTGAATTTGTCTCAATGGTCGCCTCCGCGTTCCCAGTCCCCATCTGATTCAACGGTTATATATCAACGGTCTGGCCAATCATCCATGGACAATCCGCTACGAAATCAACATCAGCAGCAGGACTACGTTGACCGGCCGCTGTACGTTGCCGGATACATGTCTTTGCTGCGGCCGTGGATACTTCAGTTCTTCATCGATGAATCAGTTAATCTGCCACAGAATGGTGTAGAAGAGTGCCCGGGTATCAGTTTACTGTATCTATACGTCGAGGACGAGTTTTTCAAGCTGTACTTGCATGTAGAGTCGTGGGAGCGGCTAAAAATGTATTTTTATCGTGATTCATTAATGTTCCCGCAAATGGAAATTTTGTGGATGTGGCCGTTTCAAGTGGAGAACCGAGGCCATGCATTCGTGGCGTCCGTCAACGCATCCATTGGAGTGTGGCGGATAGGCCCTCGCGAATGGGTCGCCAAGATTCGTTACCAGCGGCGTGCTTTACCGATGCCATTCTTTATGAACGAGCAGGGTCGTCGTAATGTAAATACGGAGGTCTACTTAAGGAATAAACAAGTCATCTTAGAGGACGCTCGGCTCAATTTCCCCGACCTCCTCCAAATTTATCGGAAAACAGAATCGATATTTCGAGAAAAGAACCCAAACAAGTCGTACGATAAAGAGGGAATCATACAGTTGTATACTGAATCTCTGCAAGCCAAATCAGGGGTTACTTCTGACACAAATAGTGGCGTTGACAGCGTTGTACAGGAAATTACCCCACTGCGGTTTTGGTCGGGAGCCCGGCCAGAGAACCCGGGTGAGGATTTTGTCAATGGTGAAGTTGATCAACCAGTTGGAATTGGGGGTGAAATTGCAGAGCCTCGGTTGAATCCTCTGCCTTTTGAAAATAGAAAGGGAGAGACGCTAAGAGGAGAGAGAGGGAAAAAGAAAACCACCCGGGTTAGAAATGTAATTCCATTGGAGAATATCTTACAAGTTAAGAAGATGCGTCTTAAAAGTGCCGCAGGAAATCTCAAAGGTACGCAAGCAACATATACTCCTCCGAGAAATGAAAAAATGTTATTCTTGTTTTCCTTTTTTCAAACTAGATAGATTCTTCTTACAAAAGCATAAGCCTCCGATCATGATTTGTATCAGGGTACCAATTTTGAGACCTCAATTTTAGTTTCTATATCTGAAGACTAAAGACAAAAAAAAAAAAAAAAACTTCCTTTGCCCTTATTTAAGTGTGTTGCTTTTTAATTAATCCAATTATTAAAGAGGCAAATGGATACAATATACACACATTAAAGGTATGTACCGTATGCAACTATTACGTGGTACAGATTATGTCATCTCATCAGCAATCGTAACATTTTTTAATTTTCATAATTTTTCAACAATATGATACGTAACATTTTTTATGATTTGTAACATTTTGGTGTGTCTCATAACTTTTAAAATTAAAAAAAAATCCTAATTTTTTTTTAAAAAAATAATAACTTTTGTAAATAAGGGGTGTGTATTGTAACCACCTTTCACATCACTTTTTACCGCCATTTCACATCTTCACAACTTTTATCTCAAGTTTTCAAAACAACTTTTTGAAAAACGTATTTAGAAAATAATTTTTAGAGAAATTGGAAAATTGGTATTTAAAAAAAAAATTTTGAAAAAGAAAGTTCTGAAATTTTTTGAAAAAAAAACACAGTTTTTAAAAAAAGAATTTTTCAAAAGCAATTTTGGATACCAGCTTTTTAATATGAAGCAACGGTTTTTTTTTTTTTTGAGAATCAATTTGAAAAAATAAGTTTTGTAAAGAAAAATAGATTTAAAAAATAATTTTTTTATTTTGAAAAAATAAAATTAGGAAAAGAATTTATTAAGAAATTGAAAATTTTTCTAAAAAAAAGGAAGTTTTGAAAACAGTTTTTGAAAAACATTTTTCGAAAAATAGATTTTAAAAAAAATTCTGGAAAAAAATTTGGAATTTTCTGTTTTCGAAAAAAAAATTAAAACTTTTTCCAAAATTTGCCTTTTTCATTGTATATATATTTTTTTTAAGCGGCAAGGTTGTGTTTTGAATTTAGAAAAAAAATTCAGAGAGGGAAAGAGGGAGACGGTTGCAAAAGGGCATTTCTGTCTTAAAATTTCACAAATCTCCCACCTACTAACCATAATGGAACATAAGGGGTCACAGTGGGTAACGATTATCGATGAGGGGGTTGTCTAGAGACTTTTAAACATTAGAGAATCTCTATGGAAAAGAGGCATAGGTGAGGGGGTCTCCGTGGAATTTAACAAAAAAGTATTGACCATACTCTTAGAACGATATGTCTATTTGAGGCATTTTGTTAACAAGATGGTGAAACTATATTTCAAAATTTTAAAGGCAAAGTTCAGTTCAAAAAAGAAATAAACGACTATTAGAAATGGAGATTTGTAAACTACTTGGGCTAGTTAAATGGTGAGAATGTGTGCTCTTAGATAGGTCTCGATTCAGAGAAGATTTTGGGTACAAATGGGGTACCACGTGGTAGCCCTCACGCACATCCGAGCCATCCAAAAATGCAACGGACGGCTCGGATTAAAAGTGTCGGATGCATTTTAAAAAAAGAAAAAAGAAAACGAAAAAGTGGGTTTCAATCCGAGCCGTCCGTTGCATTTTTTGACGGCTGGGATGTGCGTAAGGGGTACCACGTCATCCCTACCCTATTTGCACCCAAAATTTTCTCCTCGATTTGAATCTTGAAAGAGTTGAGTATTGATACCTAGTTTTTACTCTCCCTTGAGATTGCTTCTTGGAGGGGTCGCAATTTTCTTGGTATATGTGAGAAAAGTAGGCTATATGTTCCTGTGAATTAGTCGCGGACACGCCATAAAGTCTTCGACAAAATCAATGGCGGATCCTGGAATTTCGTGCAAGGGGTCACATCTCCAATGTAAATTTTGGGAAGTGATTTCACTAAGACATAGAAAAAAAAAAAAAAAAGGAGTGTAGACATCAATTTGAGGTTATGAAGATCAATTACCTAATTTTTTTATATTTATATCATGGAATTTTGTAATAAGTGGGTTCATATAAAGACGACACTGAATTAATGGATTATGTTTGAACCCCTTAAGAACCAATTGAACCCCTCAAAAACTACAACTTTCCCCCACCCTTGTTTATTTACGGCAAAAAAAAAGGTTCAACAAAAGTCAGGGGGGTCACATGACCCCCTTTTGCCTTACTAAATCCGTCACTGGACGCAGTCATTAACAAAGGGTAATTAAAGGGAAGAGAATTGTGGTTAGTGAAACAGAAAGTTAATTGTGAAATGCTTTCAATGCAAAATTTCTTTTTATTCATGATATTGTTTGCCAGTGTCCAGATGTGGGTTGGAGTTGCTTTGGTTGAAAAATATTGAGGTTTTGAATTCTTACTTATTGCAGTTAGCCAATCTGCACTGAAGCGTGCTTGTCGGGAGTATGGTATCAATAGATGGCCACCCCGCAATAAACACGAAGGTATCGAGCAAGCTCTCCCCAACGAAACTCCTGCAGTTGTCAATCAACAAGGAATCCCACAGTTGACTTCCAATACTCTGCCTTCTGATCAAGTCTTGACGGCTACTGTTAACACAAATAGTGTTATAGAAGAAACTGTACCGCGGCCTTTTTTGCCTACTGTTCAACAAGATAACCCAAATGAGGATTATGGCAATGATGAAGTTGAGGCAGTTGGAATTGGGGGTGCAGGGACAGGGGAAGGTGAAATGAAAAAGAACGAAAAGGCCCCAGGAGTAGTGAGAGGCAAATACAAAACCACTGGAGTTAGAATTGAAATTCCTTTGGAGGAGATCTTACGGTATAGGGAAATGCATATTAAGGATGCTGCAAGGGAACTCAAAGGTACGCACAAATACTCTTCTTCCAGAAATACAATTCTCAATTTTGTTGGTAATATCATTTGGAGTTAGAATTTTAAGTGGATAGACTTTGCTTGTCATTTGAAGTAATTTCGAGGTGGTATAAATTCGTACGTATGATGTCTTGGCTTGAAGCCGACAGCGGTTCAATAATAGAATCGTACCATAGTCAAATGATCTGAGCTGGTCCAATTCGTCATTTTCATGAATAGGATAGATAGCTTTAGTTCTCGAAATATTCAATTTGTATGTATTGCAAATTATCAATATACAATTCACAATAATTTCAGTTTCCAAAAAGAAAGGAGTGAATCTTTAAAAGGTAGAGACTAGAGATAGACATTGGGATTTGTGCTTAGACTTAGAATGTGTGTGAATAATGATACGCTCTGAATGCATTTTTCGAAATAAGACCAAATTTTGAAGCCTGCAAAATGGAGATGGAGATAGAGATAGGGAATTGCTCATTTGGAAGAATTTTGAGCTTCTGGATTCCTCCTTTTTTTGTTTTTTTTTTTTTTGGGTGCAGTTGGCCGATCTACGCTGAAGCGAATCTGTCGGGATTATAATATCCACAGATGGCCACCTCGTGAGGAGCACGTGCTTACCGGTCAATCTCACCCCAATGAATCTCCCACAGTTGTTAATCAAGAGAGAATCCCCCAATTGAATTCTGATACGTTGTTGCCTTCTAACCAAATTACGGCTACTAGTGATACAAATAATGTGACCGTAAAGGCGAAGTATAAAGGATTAAGAATAAAGTTTCAGCTATTTTTGCCGTGGCGAAAGGTAGAGCTGGAACAAGAAGTGAAAAAGAGGCTACAACTTGATGCTGCAACTTATTACATCAATTACAAAGATGAGGATGATGAGATGACTTTAATAGGTTGTGACGAGGATTTAGAGGGTTATATCTCCAGTGCTAGCCACCTGGGCACCAGTTCAATTGAGCTATTTCTTGAGCCAAAGTAGCTCATGAATTTCGTGTTGGCCAACTTTAATCTTGGTTAATCTTGGTACTTAGGCATTTACCCTTCTTATTTTTTTTATTGTAAATGTGTTTGGTTATAAAGTCGAACTGTTTGGACGTCTCCAGATCTATTGTACAAGAGAAGTGCATCTGAGATTCTCCAATTGCTTACTATTTTAGTTGCTGGTGTTATACTCTGAAAATTTAGAGCTTCAATAATGTTATGTTTTACAGTATGTTCTCCGATTATGGGTTTTGGATTTTGTAGTTTTATTGAGCTTTGTTTGTGATGAAAAATGATAAGGGAGACGCAACAACAATGCTAGGGATACTTGGTCTTTCAACAGAATTCTCCACGCTCGCGTGGTTTGTGGATCTCACCATAACGCTTGGTGTGATCGAAAAGTTATGTGGGTGAGTATTTTCAACCTTGCTCGAGAGGAGAAGCACACAAGGACCACAACCTAATAATGAAAAGGTAACCAAGATACAAAAAACGCAAGCAATAATTGAAACAAACCTCTTAAGAAATTTTTCACTGTTCACGAAATTTTTAGAAATAGCACATCTTAAAAGGATAAGTAATCAAATGAATAACTAAATTATAGACAACCTTTGTTTACTTCTAGGTTACCTAAACTTTTGTTCTTCTTCTCTTCAAAAATAAAAAATAAAACTTTTGTTCTTCCAATACTTTCTCTTCTCTGAACACGAAATCCTCGCCATATCAATGTTAACAAGGGATTATGTCATGTCTTTCTTCTCTTAACAACTCTAGCAAAACTTTCAAAGTCAAATTACTCCAAACATGGTCTGCCCTGCACCAAAATGAAGTCCTTAGTTTTAAATTCAACAGTTAGAAAATCAGCATGAAAATGAAGATGGATTGATTTCTATGAGAATTGTGTATAACCTCGTGTATGTGTGTGCACACTTCCAATGTATATAAAATTAGTACAAATAGAAAAAGTACATTTTTACAACCTAAATAAATTTTATATATATCAGATATATAATTCCACCTTTACGTATTTGAATTGCATTGCATCATAAAGGGCTATAGCGAGGATTCAGTTTCCTCACCAATAAAGGGCTTGTATTTAGGTTGTGTTATATATACACCAAAAAAGGGCTATAGCGAGGTGTCGAGAACTTGTATTTATAGGCTCCAGTGCTAACTTCTCTTGTGTCGAGATGTTGCCAAGTGTCCAAGCCATTTTCCCGCCTTAACCTGGTGATTCCAAGTGTCCCATGAAATCAGCTTTCCTTCTCAAATGGCGGTTAATGGAAGTTAAATCTCCATTTTTGTAGGCAATGAGGCCTTTAACACCAACCGCCGGCCTCCTATTTCCATTGGTAGTGGGGTAATGGAACTTGGATGAGATCACATCATTCCAGCATGTGGCATAACCGCCTTCCTATTATTATGCTGATAGGAGTTTGTTAATTTTAATTTGTTAAATTTACTTGATAATTCTCCTCCTTATTTTAATTAGGGAGAGTTAATTAGGCATCCTGTACAAAAAAGATCATTATGATTCCATCATATGAGATTTGAATAGTTATGATTACATCCTGAAATTCAAATAAATCCCAAAATACCCTCTCTCTCTCCTAATTTTCCTAATAATTCACTCTCCTAATTTTCCTAATATTTCTCTTCCCTAATCTTTCCAAATTTATCTCAATCTCTCTCTCTCTCTCTCTCTCTCTCTCTCTCTCTCTCTCTCTCTCTCTCTCTCTCTCTCTCTCTCTCTCTCACCTAAAATGTCAAAAAAAAATTGAGAATAAATAATCATGATATTTTGATCTAAAAAGATAGACGTGAGAAATTGATTTCACCGGATTGCACATAAAAAAAAAAAATCATAGAACATGATAGATTATTGCACCACAAAAAAATCATAAAAAACCATTATGCTGATAGGAGTTTGTTAATTTTAATTTGTTAAATTTACTTGATAATTCTCCTCCTTATTTTAGGAAAGGATAATAACAACCGGTTTCTTTCTTTATCCTTTCATATGAGGATGGATCTTAATTAGCGGCCATTTATATTTATTAAAAATGGCCTTTAGCCTAAAAATATATTCGAAAAATCCCCTCGGCTATTATTTCCCCAATTCCTGACCATTAACCACCATTCATGGGCCTAATCCTTTAAAATGGATAGTCATTGGCCCTATGGAGGTTTTCAAACAATAACCCAATACAGGCCCTTTAGCCTGATCGGCCTAACAAAGTCCGAATTTAATCCTTTCGGTTTGGACAGGATTTTGTGCCAAATTTGAGTGTAAACAAAACTAAACGTGATTCTAAAGTATTGTGAAATTAAGGTAGGGCCGTCGTCCGGACTGACCCACCACCAACTTGAGAGGTTGGCCGATGCCGTGGAAACTTTTATTGTACTTGATATAGCAATGGTAGGATTTTATTAGCTGTGATTTCGAGCCCACTTGGAAAACACTGACCCCACTCATAGGGCAGGCACAGGGTAATTTCCTTAACACTAGAGTACACGCTGAGACAGATTCTTAATCCTACCTCTCGGAACCGTTTGAACTCTGTCTTGAAACTCTTTGAACTCTCTGTTCTTCATGTCTAATGATTCGAGTTGGCATTTTTTTCAACAACTGGATAGCAAAGGGAGTACCAGCCGAGAGAAATTCTATTTGCGCTCCCTTCTTTCCTTTTTTTTTAATCAACAGCCAATTCGTATCCCACCGTGCTATTGGTACCGATCAAATTTGCACCGATGCTGCACAGATCGGTTTGTGGGGTCTGCAAACGGTCCTACACAAAATATTCGAGCCATTCATGAATTTTAAAATATTTGAACTAACAAAAAATTAGCTCAATCACATAACTGTAAATGTTTGATCCAATGTACACATTTTCATCGAGAATTCGGATTAAGAAACAGGAATGGGAAAGTAAAAGTAAGAGAAAGAGAAGGAGAGAGAAAGGGACAGAAGTGTCCCAAGATACAAGTATGGGACACATGACGAGAAAATAGACATTGCAAAGTCTATGGGGGGTGTTCCACTAACAAAAAAACTGTTTTTTCCAAAAATCGAGACAGATCATTCTCTAACAATACATCACATAAAAAACCGAGAAAAGCCAATTTTTTTTTAAAACACCCTTAGCGGAACACCCCCTAATTCTCTATTTAATTTAACACAATGTTAATTATACCATTTGAACACAAATGCATAAATTGTCTAACAGTAACTTAACTCAAACAGTAGGACTTCATTTTTTACATTTTTGTAATGCAAGTTCGACTCCATTATTGAAGATGTCCACCTTACGAACAACACTCATGACCCCAGCCCACAAGGAAAGGATGGGGTAATTTCCTAACACTGAAGTACACGCTGGGACGGAAGTCTTAATTCTACCTCTATGGACTGTTTCAACTCCGTCTTGGAACTCTTTGAACTCTCGGTTATCTGTGTGTAATGTTTCGATCGGCATTTTATTTCAACAATCGTTTATCTGTGTGTAACGTAACTCTCGGTTATCTGTGTGTAATGTCGTATTACTGGTTAATTATTTTATAATTTTGGACTACCGCCACATCGTGCTTCAACACCTTGTGAACTTGCAGAATGATCAACTAGTGAACAACTATCATTCGAATTTTTCTCGCCCTATCATTGACCTTACCCCAGGCTATTTGATTATATAAAGAGAGGTTAAAACTAACATACCGGAACTTTGTTTGATAATTTAGGTATTCGGGTCACACATTGACTAATTTTTGGAGGGTGTGTTGGTAATATAAATAATAAAGTTGTGCCTCTTTTTAACAGTTTAGCCTTTTAGATGAATTTGTGGTTAACAATTTTATGGCTAATCAATCTCACTGTCTACTAGATAAAACCCCAATTAAAACCAAAACAAAACTTTATACTGACGAAACCCAAAAAAATTGATAGCACCTAAGAAATTTTCAACCAATAAACTCATTGAAGAATGCAAACTCCTAAGTCATAGTTCTTGAGCACTTGGGCAATTCATTAAAGGGACAGTGGTACATCGGCGAAAAAAACCACCCACGACCTAAAAAGCCAGAAAGGCAAGAAACCAACCAAAAAGTTAAAATAAATAATGGAAAAGAGGGAAGAAGAAGTAGGAAAAAAAAAAAAAAAAAAAAGATGAAGAAAACAAAAATTATAGACTTCAACCAGGTCACTGTGCAGTGACAATTTTTGCTTGTCATCTTCAAATTGTGAGAGTTTGCACTTTTATGTGCCCTTTAGGTTTGGAAACTTTGGTGGAGTGTGAAAAATCAAACGATTTCATGGTTCTCTATATATAGATCGTATGGTTTATCCAATTTGTTTAGTGATCCACAAAAATTCGGGGATAGAAAATTACTCAAAAAAAATCTTTTTATTGAGTCTCGGCCCATATCTCACTCCAACGAGGTCGAGTCAAATAGCATGATCCCATAGGAATTGTTTTCTTGCTCCTAGTGATGTACTCCATTTGTTTCTAGGACTCAACTTATCGTTTGGGCAACAAGAAATTTGGGCACATGTAGCCCACTCCGTGGTGCAATTTTGTCTTTTCCAGCCCACACACTTATGGCTGGAAAAGGCCAGTAGTGCAAATTTTTCTAAAATCCTGTGTAGCCATATTATTGTTGTTTTATCCTCCTGTAAATTGTTTATCATCGAATTAATTTCTTGCTCTTTCCTGGGAAATTTTGATGATGTAATTAGTAAATTTGGGACTCTTTGTAATATTCCCTCGCACCGTCCCAAAATGTCAGATACTTTCGGAATTGCGCGTTATTTTTAAATTGTCTATATTTAAATACATAATGTTGTACGTAATTTTCAAACATTGTTTAACAGAACTAATTGAAATATTTTAAATGAGATCTATATTACTTATTAAAACATTATAAATTAAAAGACATAGACGCAAAGTTGGCCCAGGGATGAGCCCCGCAAGCATCCGGGCTGGGGCATGTCTAGTCCCATTTTTTTGTTCGTTTTTTCCTAATTTATTGTGATGATCAAAATTTTTTTTTTTTGACATATTTTGCCACAGATGAATTGATATGTTTGAGATGTATGAATTTGTACTCCATCCATCCCTTTTTTTATAGTTGAACATTCGATTTTGGACTGTCCCTTAATAATTGTGTGTTTTTAAAAGCTAATAGGTAAAAAATTGTATAATTATTATTTTGCGTTTTTTAAAAGTTTGTGCTCAAAGAGAATGAGTAAAAGTGAAGGATAATTTTGAAAAGTGGAAATAAAAGTTAATGTGAAAGTATAAAATAGAGGTAAAAGTTGATGTGAAATTTGTAATGATGATGTCTCTTTAATAAATTAGATTTACAAAAAACAGATTTTAAAAAAGAGACGAATGGAGTAGTAGTAAGTTTCTCCGGGCACGAACATTGTCGCTAGCATACAAATAGAGCGGTATCATTCGAAAATTTCCAAACATACAAGCCAGAGCGGTCTCTATAGTCATTTGATTAACTTCTTTTGTGAAAGTTGTAGCCCATGTGATCAAGAAAAACAATGGAAAACCTAATCGTTACACTCTCTACCGAATCTCAGTTCATCTCTCTTATCACCATTTTGGTAATATGTGGTCTCTGTCTCCTTGACTTTTGGAAAGATTAGCAATCACTTTTCTTCTAATGTTTTTTTTATTAATATATATATAGTTACACTTTCAAAATCTCTCTTCCCCGTTGTTCGGGTGGTAAGCCTTGTGCTTTCCATAGGTGTGTCCTGCGTTTGATTCCTGTCAGTTCCTTTACTCTTGGTTATATATTTGATTAACCTCTTTTTATTTTAATCTCATTTACCAAAAAAAAAAAGTACCCATCAACACAATTAACTGTTATAGATAAAAATATGATTTGAATGATTGTGGTTGATTTGTTCACTGCCTCTACGTTTTATAAGTGGGCCTTTGTGTGGATATATTGTTTAGCAAGGGATAATTATGATGTGGATTTTGCGAAGATGAATAAAGTTGCTTTGGTTTTTTGGGGCAAATGTTGTCATGCACACGGATTTTTTTAAGAATATAGCTAGTAACAAATCTACCAGGAGTACCTTTAGACAAAGGCAATCTGGATAGCTCAATCAGGAGATGAGTTTTGGATTAGACATGGGGCGAGAAGATAAGTCTCCTCCACAGTATAACGCAATTCCGAAATGTCATATTCATATCATCTCCATATTTAAAATAATGGTACATGTACAATCATTTCGGCTCGAACCAGGGTTGTAAATTACTAGAGTCAAAATAATTTTACAAATAGCATTTTTTATCCAAATTCTTGACCCAAAAAAGTGTCAATGGACCCCAGATTTGAACTTTTATCATTTTCTATTGGAAGCCTCTCGCTTTCTCGAACTAGCATCTCTGTTTCTCCACCCATCCTTGATCTTACCATATCCTATGCAATTACTTAGGAAGAGACATTAAAACTAACTTACGGGAATATTTTTTGATAATTCGAGTTTAGGAGATTAATTCCAGGACCTCAATCAAAGTTTAGAGCAAAGCTCCATATGAACTTAAACTGAAAGAAGTTCTGAAAAGTTTCTGACCAGCGACCTTAGGAAGAATTAAACTTCTAATTCAGAGGTCCTCACCACCGGGACAATTCATTTGGGTTAGCATGTTGGAAGATATTCAAGTCAAGATTCCTTAGGCTTAGTTTTCCAAAATAATTCGTCGCTTAAACACAAATTACGAGATGAATCATTCTTCTTACATACATCAACTATTTTAAAAGCATCTTCAACTAAGCTCTAAAACTCTATTTTAGAGGTTGGATGTGACATATCGATGAGAAATTTTTGTAATTGAACTACTATTTTCTTCAATTTTTTAATATTTTTTGGAGGGACCCACCGTTCTTTTTGGAAAGATGGTCTCCAAATTTCCTTTTGGGTCTCCAAATATAAAGACTTACACCTCCATTTTGGTCTCCAAATCTCTAAAAAGGACAATGAGTCCCTAAAAAAAGTACAGATTAAAGAAAAAAAATAGTTCAATTACAAAATCTTCTATTAATTTGTCACATCCAATCTCTAAAACTGAATTTTAAAGCTCGGTTGGAGAGGCTCTAATATTTGAATTTGTAGCTAAAAACATTAAACTCACCCTTGTGGGGTCGGCTGATGGCAATGCCATGGAAGCTATTTTTTTCTTGGTACAATAATGGCACTGTGCCATTTGATTAGCTGGAAAACCACCGTCCCTACCATTATAGGGAAAGAACGGGGAAATTTCCTTACTGTAAGTACCCTCTAGGAACTAGGAGAGTAGGAGTATTTGAACTTTGAACTCTCAGTCTTGAAACTCTTTGAACTCTCTGCTCTCTCATTAATGATTCGAGTTGGCATATTATGCAGCATCTTATTTCAATTGTTTTTATCCTTGTAAAGAATGACATTTATTTTGTCGATAAAAAAATGTAGTTTAATTTAGTATCAAAGGGCCTGAAATGTCCAGTCCGGTATATTTGTTAGTTTTTCTCCAATTTATTGTGATGATCATAATTGTTATTTTTTAGAGCTCATTTAGAATGCCATTCACATCAAAAATCATATTGATCATGACCCAATTTTTTGCAACAAGAATGTATTCTGAAAGCATATCAGATGGGGTGTGATCAACGTAATGTTCTCCACGACTAATGTTCTCGTCGAGGTCTAAAAAGTGAATAATTTTGATTATGAGATTAGTAAAGAGACTACAAAAAGGGTGGACTAATGTCCATCTTCTTCCTTTCAAAAACTCTTAAAACCATACATGGTGTATGTGTGAATCCCACATACACCATATAAATGTATGTGTACAAGTGTACAAATAGAAATTAGGCAAATGTATGCCCCAAATCCTATCTTTTTAAAATTTAACATGAAATGCCGTTTTATGAGAAAGCAATGCCCTTTTTAATAAAGACGAAGTAATAATTCTTTTGGATTATTTTTGGCAAAACACTCAATGTGGTTTTTGTTTGATAGATCTCAATTATTTTTAGTAAAAACAAAGAGTTAGAAATCATAAAAATCAATATAGATTGTGAAATTTAGATAATTGTTTGAGTGGAATGACTACCCAAAAAAGGACCAGCGATTTGGGATATATGTTTATGGTATTTTTAAACATTATCCGATCCATAAAAAGATAACTTAAAAACATATACTTGGGTTAAAAATAAAATATAAATTTCTACCCCACAATACATCAATGCTTTATTTTAATTCATGGAAAATTTTTACAGTATTTATTAGTACAAAAATGCATTCTTTTCAAGCTGCCCATGTTGCGAATCAGATAATCTTTTTTAGACAATCTATTTTTCATGTTTCATATAAAAAATTATAGAAATTCTGTGGCTACAGAGTTGAACTGTTTGGATGAACAGGAGAGGCTTTTAAATTCTTTTTCCTTTCTCCACCTGGGTTTGCTACAAATACCAGCTTTGTTAGTCTCTGCCTCTCTGGTGTGTTTTTTCCTTCTTCTATTGGTTTGAATTTGATAACTGTGAGTCAATGGCTAGACCTACAAACAGTGGAGAGCCGGACATGGCTACTGAAGATTTCAACCTGATGACTTTCCCTCCGTCGTCCTCATTTTTGCCTACGTTGTCGTCGGAGCCACCGCCTTCGCCACCACTGTATTTCCCAACATCTTCTAATTTAATGGTCGCATATCAATGGTCTGACCAATCATCCATGGACAATCCTCTACAAAATCAACAGCAGCAGCCATTGACTCCATCAGCGCCGCCTATTAGCCGGACCAAGCCCTACGCTGCAATTTCACAAAGGTAGTTCCTTCGTTTGATTTAGGCGAAATATTCTCTCAATCTTGTGTGTTTTTTTCCCTCTTCTATTGGGTTTGAATTTGGTAACAGTGTGTCAATGGCTGCGGCGCCTACCAACAGTGGAGATCAATCGGACATGGCTACTGAAGAATATTTGATCTACTGGAATTCCCCTTCGCCCTCGTCCAATTCAGTGGTCGCATATTATCAAGGGTCTGGCCAATCATCCGGGGACAATCCGCTACAAAATCGTCAGCAGCAAAGGTGGTTTCTTCGTTTCATTTAGGCGAAATATTCTGTGTCTCATGCTTGTGTGTTTTTCTTCTATTGGGTTTGAATTTGGGTAACTGTGTGTGAATGGCTAGGCCTGCGAACAGTGAAGATCAGTCGGATATGGCTACTGATGAACATTTCGACGTGACGAGCCTTTTGAATTTGCCTCAACGGTCTGGCCAATCATCCATGGACTTCGTTGACCGGCCGCTGTACATCGCCGGAGTCCTGGCTTTGTCCCGGCAGGAGCTACTTCAATTGTGGATGGATTCATCAATTGAATGGGGGCCAAGAGGGGGAATTATGAGTATGAACAAGGAAAATCTGCCACAAAGTCTGGAGTGCCTGGGTATCAATTTATTGCATCTATATGTGGAGGACGAGTTTGACACGTTGCTGTACTGGCAAGACTGCCAAGGAGAGTCGTCGTGGGCGCAGCTAAGAGTGTTCCTGCAATATTCATTAAAAAAGTTGTTACAAGGAAGGAAATTTGCATGGGTGTACACGTGTCGTGACTTGGAGGGAAGGACGACGGCCAGGGCATATTTGGGACCGACAGGGTCACCTTGGGAGGGTGGCGGATAGGCCCCCGCGAATGGGTGGCCAAGATTTGTTACCAACGACATTCTTTAGAGTCGCCGTTCTATTTGAACGAACGGGGTCAACTTCGTCGCAGTAAGGAGGTCTACCAGAGGACCGCACAAGTCGCATTAGAGGACGCACGGCTCAATTTCCACGAAGTCGATGTCGCTGTCGTGGCTGCTCATGCAGTGTATGTCTTTGATGGTCGATTAAATTACACGGAAATTTTTCCGTTGCAGTTTCCGCGGTTTTTGCTGACAGCTTACCCAGATGAGGATTTTGTCAATGGTGGAGTTGAGCTAGTTAGAATTAGGGGTGAGGGAACAGAGAAAGCTGAAATTGGAGAGTCTCAGTTGAATCCAGGGCCTTCTAGAAAGAAGCAAAGGAAGGAAAAGACCCCAAAAAGAGAGAGGGGAAACAAGAAAACCACCCGAGTTAAAAATGTAATTCCTTTGGATAAAATCTTACAGGTTAAGGAACTGCGTCTTAAAGGTGCGGCGGAGCTTCTCAAAGGTATGCACGCATACATTCACTCCTCCAAGAAATGAAAAAAAAAATTATTCTTTTTTTTCCAACTAAATAGACTCTTCTTACATAAACATCAGATATCCTATCATGATCTGTATCGAGGTTCGAAGTTGGAGACCTCAATTTTAGTTTCTATATGTGGATACTAAACACAACAATACATAACAATAAAACCAAAAAAAAAAAAAAAAAAGGAAGTGCATTTATATTAACCTTTTGTAATTACGACGGTTATAAACAGAGATTTGTAAATTACTTCGGCTAGTTAAAATGGTGAGAATTTGTCCTCTTAGACAAGTCTCGATTCTAATCTCGAAGGGGTTGACTATTGATACTTAGTTCTTACTCCCCTTGAGATTGCTTCTTGAAGAGGTTAGATTTGCAATTTTCCCGCTATATGTGTGAAAAGTGGGCTATATGCCCCAGTGAACTAGTCACGGACCCGCCGTAAAGTATTGGACACAGTCATTAACAAAGGGAAAGCGGAAAAAAATTGAGAATTGTGGTTAGTGAAAGTGGATAGTGATATGCTCTGAATGCAAAATTTCTTTTCGCTCAGATATTGTTTGTCAGTGTCGAAATTGGAAAGGATGTCGGTTGGAGTTGCTTTGGTTGAAAAATATTGATCTTTTGAATTCTTTCTTATTGCAGTTAGCCGATCTGCACTAAAGCGTACTTGTCGGGAGCATGGTATCAACAGATGGCCACCCCGCAATAAACACGAAGATATCACACAATCTCTCCCTAACGAGACTCTTGCGGTTGTTGATCAAGAAGGAATCCCACAGTTGACTTCTGAAACTCTGCCTTCTGATCAAGCCTTGACGGCTATTGTTGACACAAATAGTGTTGCAGAGGAAACTGCATCACAGCAGTTTTTGCTGACAGTTCGACAAGAGAACCCAGATGAGAATTCCGGCAATTCTGAAGTTGAGCCAATTGGAATGGGGGCAGTGGGAACAAGGGAAAGTGAAATGCGAAGGAATGAAAACCCCCCAGGAAGAGAGAGAGGTAAATACAAAACTACTGGAGTTAGAATTGAACTTGATTTGGAGGAGATCTTACAGTATAAGGAAATGCCTCTTAAAGTTGCTGCAAGGGAACTCAAAGGTACGCAAATACACTCTTCTTCAAGAAACGAAAATTTCAACTTTGCTGGTAATATCTTTGCTTGTTATTGTCAAGTGGATAGACTTTGCTTGTCATTTGATGTAATTTCGAGGTGGTATAAATGATTCATAAGTATGATATCTCAGCTTAAAGCCGACAGGTGTTCAATAATAGAATCGTACCATAGTCAAATGGTTTGGATTGGTCCGGTTCATCATTTTCATGAATAGTAAGTACTCTTTTTTATCAAGTGTAGTTATTATATACTTAGAAAATGATATCAATGTCGTATATACATTTCACAAGAATTTGAGTTTCCAAAAAGAAAGGATTGAATCTTTAAAAGTTAGAGACTAGAGATAGACATTGGGACTTGCGTGTATTAATAGTGATACACTCTGAATGCACTTTTTGAAATAAGACTAAATTTTGAAGTCTACAAAATGGAGATGGAGATAGGAGTTACTCACTCGGATGAATTTTGAGCTTCTGGATTCCTTATTCTTTTTGCAGTTAGCAAATCTACATTGAAGCGAATCTGTCGGAGTTATAAAATCCCCAGATGGCCACCTTGTGAGGAGCACAAACTTGAATCTCCCATAGTTGTTGATCGAGAGGGAATCCCACAATTGAATTCTGATACACTGCTGCCTCCTAATCAAATCTCAGCTCCTGGTGATACAAATAGCATGACTGTAAAGGCTAAGTATAAAGGATTCAGAATAAAGTTTCAGTTGTCTTGGCCGTGGCGAAAGGTAGAGCTCGAACAAGAAGTGAAAAAGAGGCTGCAACTCGATGCTGCAACTTATTATATCACTTACAAAGATGAAGATGATGAGATGACTGTAATAGGTTGCGATGAGGATTTAGAGGGTTTTATCTCCAGTATTAGCCCCCTAGGCACTCATTCGATTGAGCTGTTTCTTGAGCCAAAGTAGCTCATGAATTTCGTGTTGTACCAACTTTAATCTTGGTAGTTAAGCATTTACCTTTCTTAATTTTTTGTTGAAGTGTTTGGTTATAAAGTCGAACTGTTTTTGGACATCTCAGATCTATTGCATAGGAGAAGTGCATCTAGAGATTCTGCAATAGCTTGGTATTTTAGTCGCTATTGTTATAGTCTGAAAATTTAGTGCTTCAAATTAATGTTATGTTTTACACTATGTTCTCCGATTATGGGTTTTGGATTTTGTAGTTTTATTGAGCTTTGTTTGCGATTAAAAATGGTAACGGAGAAAGGGATATTTGGTCTTTTAACAAAATTTTCCTGCTCACGTGGTTTGTGAATCTCACCTATTAACGCTTGATGCGTGATCAAAAAATTATGTGAATGTGAGTATTTTCAACCTCGTTTGAGAGGAAAAGCACAAGAACCACAACCTCATAACGAAAGGCAACCAAGACACAAAAACTCAAACCAATAGCTAAAACAAACCTTTGACAAATTTTTCACTCTACAGGACATTTTTAGAAATAGCACATCTCAATTTTTTAGTAATCAAATGAATTATTGAATTACAGACTACCTTGGTCTGCTTCTAGCTTAGCTAAACTTTTGTTCTTTCAGAAGGGATTACACATGCCATTCTTCTCTTAAAAACTCGAGCAAAACTTTCAAACTTACTCCAACCATGGTCTGCACTGCACCCAAATGAACTCCTTAGTTTTAAATTCCATAGATAGAAAATCAGCACGAAATGGAGATGGATTCATTCCTATGAGAATTGCGTATAACCTCATATATATACTGCCAATCTATATAAAATTAGTAAAATTTAAAAAAAAAATAAGGAAATTACCTTGAAAATCCCGAGTAAAAAAGTACGTTGAAAATGATATCAATATCCTATATGTTCATTTTGGAAGGGAAATGGACTTCCAAAAAAGACGATTGTGAGTCCTTAAAAGCCAGAGATAGCAATTGAGATTCGTTGTTAGAGTATGTGAATAAGGATGCACTAAATGTAACATATGAAATAATACTATATGTTGGACTTGTTATCTCAGATGGAAGAATATAGATTTCTAGATTCTTCCATTTTGCCTTAACGAGTATGATATTTCACATATGCCAATTTCACAAGAAAAACAAAACTTGTCAGTCTCTGTTGTCGTAACGAATCTTCAACTGTTGTTGATCAAGATCCACAATTGAATATCTTGCCTTCCACAAATAGCGTGACTGTAAAAACAAATTTGGAAATACTACAGTAAAGTTTTGGTTGTCAAGGGCATGGGGAATGCAAGAGCAGCAACAAGTGCAAAGGAGGTTTGAACTTATTACATCAAGTACAAAGATGAGGACGGCGAGTTGATTTTAATAGCTTAGGATGAGGATTTAGAGGAATACAGATCCAATTCTAGACTGATGGGCACCTGTTCGATTAATGAGGGATTCAAAATCCATGTTGGAATGGAGTATTTTCGTGTCTATTCGATAGGTTAAGCACCTAAGGACCACAACATAATCATACAAAGGTAAACAAAACAAAACAAAAAAACTATCACTGAAACAAATCTCTGCCAAATACCAATAAAATGAATAACACAACATAGTGACAATTGTCTTGTAAGACAATTCCTACTCCCATGGCCGCTTTTGATTAATTCCTGTTGCATATAAAGCTCTACCAACGGCGTCACATTTTGCCCAAAAAACTTCCCTCTGTACAACTAAACTATAACTACTCAAGTGCTGGAAATTAAATGAATAAGAAAATTCCAGGCGACATTTGTCTGCTTCTAGGTCAGCTAAACTTTCCTCCTTCTGATACCTTCTCTTCAACGAACGCGAAAATCATCTCCGTATGATTGTTAAGAAGGAATCATGTCGTGCCACCCTACTCAAGAAAGTCAGTCTACTATATATCAGAAAGCATTTAGTGAGTGATAAAACTATCTGATTTGCTTCATTGCCCTTATGCCACAAGACCATCATATAAGGGTGAAACTTGTGTCGACCGATGTTAATAGGAGCCAGTATATTATTCCTACTGCGACTTGTCAGGGTTTGACTGGAGGAGACTAAGCTTCAAAACCAACATCAAGAAGATAGGGCTGCCTCATCATTCTCATCAGAAGCAGTTGGAACTGTGGATGATCCAGTTGAGGCACTATTTGCCACCGGTGGGTTGTACTTTTTAAGTACGTAGCTTGTCTTTGTTTCCCACCATTCTTCTGCCTGCTGCTCTGCATACCTTCTTTTACTGTTGAATCAGAGGATGTGAGATTCAGACAGTAGAATGAAAGAAACAACAGGAAGCAAAAAGCTCAAATATTTGTAATAGTGACAATATGCCTGTGTTGGTGTACCTCTACTTATTATCTAGGCAAGGAAGTACACAAATCCTGTTGTTAACTAGGAACTAAACAAAACGCCTCATCTATTTATTTCTTCCCCTAGTTGAGGGAACTAAAAACTAGTTTATATTCACCCAAAGAAAACTGGCCTACATTTTGAATGCACACTGTTCGAGAACTCGGGCTCTGTTACTCAAGCGCTTCATTGCTAGCAAAAGTAACTTTTTACAAAATGGCACTACGCCAAATATTGCTTTTACCGGCGGTTTTTTTACCGGCGGTAACAAATCCGCCGTTAAAGGGTGCTATTACCGGCGGTAATCACAACCCGCTGCAAAAAATAATTTTTCCCGCCGGTAAAAATGTAAATATTAATATAAATATTTTTATTTCCTAAGTATAACCAAAAAGTTTGGGTGGTCGGGCGGTTAGGTGTTGGGGCTTCACACAAAGGGTCGCGGGTTCTAAACTTGGCGGGACAAATTTTTTTTTCGGAAATAACCATTACCGGAGGCAATGAAACCGCCGGCAAAAGTCGACTACTATTACCGGCGGTAGATTACCGCCTTTTATCTTTTCCCGACGGCCGTTTTGACGGCGGGCGGTTTTTTTGCATTTTTACCGACGGTAATACTTTTCCCGGCGGTTTTGGGACTTTTTCCGGCGGTTTTCTAATGCCGGGAATAGTCATTTTTCTTGTAGTGTGGGACAGATTTTACCTCTAGGAACTGTTTGAACTTGGTCTTGGAACTCTTTGACCTTTGTTGTCACTGCAGTGTAGTAATTCGAGTTGGCATTTTATGTAACAGCTGAATAGCCAAGGGACTCGAATGTCAAGTGTATTGCAAAACAGCAGCAGCCAATGCAAGATTTACATTTTGACGAGAACATTACTTACGTCAAAGTTCATGTTGATCACGTGCCGTTTGATATGTTTTTGGAATACATCTGTGTTGCTAAAAGTAGGTTCTAAATCAGTTTATCAAACTTTTTTTTTTCTTTTGTTTGCAATATACAATGTTCCTTGTTGATAAAAAAAATTGTTCCTCAAGCATATCAAACAGTATCATATCAATATGATTTTTTATACGAATATTGTTCTAAACGAGATCTAAAAAATAACTAATTCCGATAATCAAATAAATCGGAAGAAAAACAAACAATCAAACCGGACCGGAAATTCCAGTCTCTTTGAAACTAGATAGTAAAGTAAAACAATGACAACAAACCTCCTCCTGACAGATAATCGTTGACCAGTGGACATGCTTTTTTGGCACGAAAGTTAGGGCAGGGTTGACCTAATAAACCATTTGACTCATTTTTTTTTTATTAGATTTTTTTTAGAGAGAAATGGTTTTTCATCATTTTTTTTGTATTATTGAAAGTAAAAAATTATGATTCCAACTAAATTTTTTTAAATAAATACAAATTTTTGACCTATTTTCGTCTTTATTAAAAAAATTGAGAGTTTTAACTATAAGTTTTTATTTTTTTCGATTCTTTCGTCAAGAAGAACCAATAATACACAAAAATTTGACGCAAAACTAGCTAATGTTTGAAAAAAAAATCGATAAGGTTAGAAAAAATAAGTTAAAGCTGACTTATATATATTGAGATCCCTGCCAAGGTGATTTTAGTAACTTGCTTTTAGCAAAATGAGTATATGAGAGACAATTGACTTTTAACAAACTTAACTTTTAGCTAATGAGAAACAAATGAATTTACAACTTAGCTTTACGCACTTTCATGAAAAATTTGATTTTAGCAATTGGTACTAAAAACGGGAAACTTGGCCTCGCCTTAGGCCAAGATTGGCGTAATAAGTTACTTGACTTATTTTTTCGTCTTTATTAGATTTTTTCGGATTGGTTAGTTTTGTGTCAAGTTTTTGTGTATTATTGGTTCATCACAACAAAAGGAATCAGATCACTATAAAATTATAATTCAAACCCAAATTTTCTTTGAATAAAGAAAAAAATAAGCCAAAAAGATAGATTTTTTTGTATTATTTTTGTCTTTATTTAAGAAAAAAATGAGTTTGAATGCAGAGGTCTAGCTAGCGAATAGCAAATACTGCGCCTGAAGGCTGATTTTGTATTGTTTCTGGATACTTGTAATTTGGTTGGCACCTTGCCAATCTTGCTGCTTTCTTTTTTAGCTTTTCCCTTTGGGCCTTAATTGGCATATGAATGTCATTTTGCAAGGGTGTTAACCTAGTTGAGATGTTTGTCTTTCTGTTGTGATACCGTTTTCTTTGGTTCCTTTAATCTTTGTAATTCGTTTCCAATGATTAATAAAATTTCTTTCGTCGATAAAAAAAAAAAAAAAAATTTTGTGCCTGAAGGAACTTCTCTACATTCACAACACAACGTGACCAGTGGCAAAGCTAGGATGTCTATCCAGGGGACCGGGCAAAAATATAAATGTTCGTTCAGAAAAATATTTGTTTGTGCTCTAGTATGCATACACTAGATATTTAGTCTTAAAATGAACTTTTTTTTGGTCATAAGATTTTGCTTTTTAACGGGAATCTAACAAACTTTAAAAAAAAATGAACATAATACTCTGCCTACCACGTCGTAATTTCTTCGACATATTCTAACTTCTTCATCTAGAAACTGTTTTGAACCTATTCTTGGAACTCATTGAACTCTCTGCCCTCTGCTTGTAATGATTTGACTGAAGATGTCTACCAATTACCTATGTCTGAAGGCACTTCTCTACATACACAACATAGCTAGAATTTCGATCTGAGAGAGGTTGGAAGAAAATATAAATGTTCATTAGAAACTTATTTTTTGTGCTGTAGTATCGTATAAATACTCTATCCATGTTTGCCTAATACATCAATACGCATGTAAATTTATTTTCTTTCTTGGTAATTAAAACACAAGTTCGTATGTTCCATGTATGGAAATAATTCACAAAATTTCCTATGGTGGTTAATTTTTTTTTTAAATTGAACCTAGAATTGGAATTCTAGACGTCCTCATTTGAATCATTACAAATTTAGAAAGAGCAGAGAGTTCAAAGAGTTTAAAAAACTGAGTTCAAACAGTTCCTAGATTAAGAAATTTGAATCTGTCAAAGTCGAACAGCGCCCTTATTGTTTTATTACCTCCTTCTCCTTGTATATATATTGGGTTAAAAAAATCTGGGTTTATACCCCGCAAGTTACTAGATATCAATCATTTTTTTAAATTACGGAAAAAATTGAATTATTTATTAAAAAAAATGCATTCATTTTTAAGTTAACGTTTTGTAGGATCCGATTTCATATGGATCATGTCATGGGTGAGTTTACTACGGTATTTTCTGTATTTTTTTTTTAACTGCAAAAAGGGTGGACCCCCCATGGGAGGGACCATGCATTGGAGTTTCCAACCCGCTGTAGAATGTCT
The DNA here is from genome assembly GCA_020921065.1 of Vaccinium darrowii. Lineage (NCBI taxonomy): Eukaryota > Viridiplantae > Streptophyta > Magnoliopsida > Ericales > Ericaceae > Vaccinium > Vaccinium darrowii. The sequence goes on along the minus strand of JAFMTH010000087.1, from coordinate 103,564 downwards.
GGTTGGGTAATAGCTACTGTCTAAATAGTAAATAGGATAGACCTTCACCACAGCATCACTTAGGCGACTAGTTGGCCAAAGGCCCTCTTAGCAAATCCATACAAGTCTGAGCAATGGCATGGAACGGATCCGAACCTTGGAAGTACTCTTGGACTACAAGTGGTCAAATCAACGAGTCATTTTTCTCGCATACATCAACTGATTTGAAAATTTGTAGTCTAAGAATACCAAATTTACCGAAAATACAGTAGTGGTAACTCATATCTATGGTTAAGTTCAACATTAACACAGAATTGTGGAGGAGTAATAATAATTATAATTTCCACAAATTAAACCATATGTTGCTGTTTGAAGATATCTAACTATATATACCCAAAGAATAGAGTGCAGATTTGGATATCTACTTTAAAGGCTTAGAATCCAAACATGGATTTATCTTTATAATTAAAGTGCAACTATAATTTGGAAATCTTAATACGTGTATAATAATCTTTAATTAAGTTGAATCCTCAATTCTTTTCATTTCTTTTCTCACCAAACCCATCAATAATTCTTCATTTCTTTCAAATCCCTCAATAAAAGGGGGGTGTAATGGATTCCCACTTGCAGAACGAACAACAATTCCCATTTTGGATTCTCTTTTCTCCTCATTGAAGCTGTTCACTTTCTCGTGGTATGTATCATCTCTGTCTCTCTCGATCAATCGAGTGATGTTAGAGGTTTGGCAGGGATCCCTCCAAATTCAATTGCTTTCTGTGTCCTGTTCAGTTTCTTTTTCTCAAACCAAGATTCGAACAATTCACTCGGATTTCCGCTTAAACTCCGGGCCATTGAAAAAACAGAACGAGGACATCATTGACCAGCTGGTTATACACTCGGTGGATGTAAGACAGTATCTAATTCCGTACAGGGACGGTGCGTTAGATAGTAGCCTATTAGGGCTATTTTCATGGATGAACGAGTCTGAAATCAGCTACGGCCAGCTCTTGACTTCGACTCCGGAACCAGTTCTCCAGACCAAATTCTCCCTAAGAGTGTGGCAGGGACACCGCGGCCAATGGGTGGTCGAGCTTTGCTACGGGTGGAATTGGCTCAACATCGGCACCTTAAAAACCGCCGAGGGCGCCCCCTTTTCATCTGAATCGGTAATAAGGGTCAGGGGAGGGAAGGATCTATTCGATTACTCCTTTCCTAAACTCTTCCTAAATAAAAACAGAGAAGAGCCCACGAGGGAACCCAAATGATCATTTGGGATTGGGGTGCAGCGAAGCCACAGGGAATGATGAATATGAAGCAGTTGGAAATTTTTTTGATCGTCATGTAGCAGTTGGAATTGGTAGTGAGAGTACAGTGGAATGTGAAATGGCAGAGGCTCGGTTGAATAACAGGTGCCTGGGAAGAAGGAAAACAAAGGAAAAGAACCCAGGACGAGAGAGAAGAAACAAGGGGAAAACGAATGGAGTAAGAATTGCAATACCTTTGGAGGACATCTTACAGACTAAGGGAATGCAACTTAAAGATGCTGCAAAGCATCTCAAAGGTACACATAAATACACTTCTTCAAGAAATGAAAATTTCTCAATTTTGTTGGTAATATCTTTGCTTGTTATCTCCAAATGGGGAGGGACTTTTTTCTCAAAAATTCGAACGTAATTTTTCAGAGTCAAACTTGCTCCAACCATGCTCTGTATGGGACCATCAAAATGAAGACCTCAATTTTAGTTTTCATATTTGGAGGAATCAACAGAGAAATGGATATGTTAGTAACTTGAGGGAACATTCTTCGGAAATTTAATCAATGCGTCGAGGACGTATGTTGAATTTCATTAATTTCTGGTGACTTTTAATTGAGTTGGTTTTAGAAAATGGTTTGCTTTGAGCATTCCATGTATTTTTTGTTGGGATGTGTATTTTTGAAGTGTTTTCTAAGTCTTCCTTATTCCTTTGTCCCTCATTAGTTAAACACAAACCTTTTAAGTGGTCAATTGAATGTGGTCAGATCAAAGGAGAGGTCTTGCGCACTTGGGTAAATGAGTGAAGGCCCATAATAATTATCAGAGACTTGATCCATTTACCACTTAACCAGGCCGGCGGGCATCATGAGCTTAGGGCATATGGGGTGTGCAAATCCCCAAATTTTGAGCCTCGCCTACATACAATAATTAGGTTCTCTTATACAGTTTGCCTTTTTTTTTTTTGATCTCTTACCGTTGCATATTATTATATTAATAACGTGTCCGCAATTAGTAGGCTGGTAAAAAAATTGATTTGAATTACGAATTACAGTAAATTTGCATATAAATTTCAGAAGGGAATTTGAGTTCGGAAAATGAAGAATAGAATCTTTAAATGGAAGAGACTAGAGATATACATTGAAATTTGTGGTTAGACTTTGAGTGTGTGAATAGTGATACGCTCTGGATCACTCAATTTTGAAGTATGCGAAATGAAGATGTCGATTGGAGTTACCCACGTAGAACAACTTTGAGCTCTTGAATCCCTTATTTTTTTTTTTTGCAGTTAGCCCATCTACGTTGAGGCAAGTTTGTCGGGGGTATAATATTAACAAATGGCCACCTCAAGAGAAATACAAGCTTATTGGTCAATCTTGCCCCAAAGAAGATGATGTGATTGTAAAGGCTTATGGAAGTCATACATTGAAGTTTAGACTGTATTGGCCATGGGAAAAGGCAAAGTTGGAGGAACAAGTGAAAAAGAGGCTGCCGAAACTCGAGGCCGGAACTTATGACATCAAGTACAAAGATGAGGATGGTGAGTTGATTTCAATAACTTGCGATGAGGATTTACAATTATATATCGAGACATCTAGACAGCAAGGTACCCCCACTTCAATTAAGGTATTTCTTGAGCAAAATTAGCAGATGAATTTTGCGTTGACCAGCTTTAATCTTGTTAATTAAGTATTTTCCCGTTTCTTCTTTTGACTGTTAAAGGGTTTGGTTATATAGTCGATGTGTTCAGACGTATCATGTTCTGTTGCACAGGAGAAGTTCATTCAGAGACTCTCCAGTGGCTAAACATTTGAGTTGCTATTGTTATAGTTTTCCAAATTTGGTGATTCACGTGGTATTTTTTGCGCCATGTTCTCCGGTTATTGGTTTTCGCATTTTTCAATTTTTCTGAGCTTTGTATGTGATGCAGAACGCTTAGGGAAAGGGATAGGGAACGACAGTTCTAGGAATGCCTTTGTCTTGTAGTAATAGAGTTCTTTCACATTGCATAGTTCACGGATCCAACCATAATGCTTGATGAAGGATCGAAACGTTATGTGATTATGGAGTATTTTCGACTTTAATCCAGAGGAAAACCACACAAGGACCAAAGTGAAAGTGTAAATTCTCTCTATTTATCCTTGACCAGTTGAAATAACGTTTTTCATTGTGAGGTGGATTAGGATGGAATCGTTTACGTAAAAAATTGGTTGGGGGCTAAGACAACCTAATAATATTGTTCTAATTTAATATTTTACAATTTATATTTTATTGGAGTAAAATTATTATGTTGGAGAGATACATGGAGTTAGTTTTTTCATTGACTTGGTCTCCCTCTTTTACTTCAACAAATTTATCATTATCCTATTCTATAATGGTTGCAATATAATAGGGTTGTTTGGTTTCTTAACAGAATTCCGTTATCATTGTGTTCCTATTTTTTCTCCACTATATCAGGTAGTAGCTAGCCGAAATTCTCTCTAACAGATTACAACGTCTGTTTGTGTTTTGTTTATATATATTGAACTTGGCTGCTACCTAATATAGAACACACTGATCTCTCTCCCTTTTCCTAATATATACAACACATGCTCAAAATATCTTCATATTTTCCAACTACTACCACCAATACCCGAGAACCCTCTGATTATTAATTTTACTTCTATAACCAATATAGAAGTGCTCCACATATATTCTACTACACTTGTCCATATTTTCATCAGTTGATATATATACTTATTTGCTACTGGTTTTATTCGGATTTCGAGTGTCGGGAAACAACTTGGTTTGTGAGTTAACTTCGCTGTACAGAAGGAGGCTCGTAGGTCGTTGTATCTTGGGGAAGGAGCACCATTCAACCCCGTGCAGAAGGGGGTGTATCTTTCCTAAGGAGAGCGCAATTTTGCGTGCCTCGACCACCCCACAGGCTATTCTAATCCTTTCTCTATTTATCTAATTTTCTTAATTTGTTTGATGCATATAATTTTGGATTATTATTCTATCAGAAAATCCTATCCCATATTTTTTCCCCAACAATCTTAGGAAAGATATTTTTGGGATTTTCTGTAAGAATAATTTCTTAAAGGGTGGTTGTTATGATTACTAGTTTTGTTAAAAGAAAAAGAAAAGAGCATATAAGCTGTCACGATTGATAGGAAACTTCAATCACTGTAGAGATGAAAATTTATATGTTCATGTGAATTCCAATTTCTAGGAGTCCACGAGAGATTACTTTTGCAGGAGGATAATTGTGATTAATTTTGTGCTTTGCATGTTAACACAAGAGTTGGATTTGTAGGATGATAAGTACTCATCATAGACTTTTCTTGACCAATGGATATGTTGTTTGACTCTAATTGATTAAATTAGAGTATGTTTGTTTTAGATCCTCGCATTCTTAAAGAGTACAATTCTTATCCTTGTATTTGTGTGTAGACTATCAAGTTATTTTGGTAGCATACCAGAAACTCCATCCATATTATTTGATTTTCATAGTATTATTGAAAAAATATATATTATTGTGCTTTTCAAAATAAAGGTGATAGTTTTGCCGTACATGATCGAAGTTTAGAGATATACTGGTAGTGTGGTGGCTTTATTTCAATTGTTTTTATTTTTGTGATAAATGAAATTTATTTTGTCAATAACAAAATGTGTCTAATCTAGTTTCAAAGGGGCTGGAATGTCCAGTCCGGTTTATTTGTTTGTTTGTTTTCCTGATTTGTTGAGATGATCATAATTGTTATATTTTAGAACTCGTTTAGAACATCATTCACGTCAAAAATCATGTTGATTAGAACTCATTTTGCATTATTACTCTCTTCAAACAAACAGGTAAAATGAAACAAATGCGGAACTTCTGATGCCTCTGTCTGCTTCTCGGTCGGCTAAACTTTATTTCTTCTGACAAGAAGATCATCTCCATAATTATTAAGAAGGAACCATGCCATGCCATCCTACTCAAAAAAGTCGGTTCTCTGGACCGGCAATCTATTATGAAGAAATAAAATCATCTGATTTCACTAATTCACCACTACCTTGAGAGTAACAAATGACGGTGATCCTTGTGTCAACCAATTTTAATAAGAGCCGGTATATTGTTGGTATTTCAACTTGTCAGGGTTTGAATATCGGAGAAGACTAGCCACATCTTTGGGTAAAAAACCAGTTTTTGGTTTTTTGGTTTTGTTCTTATTCAATTTTTTTTGCATTTGTTAGTTTTGCATCAAGATTTTGTGATTTCTGGATTCTTCTCGACGAGACGAATCTAACAAGTATAAATTTATGGTCAAAACTCAATTTTTTTTTAATAAAGCCAAAATACTTCGATTATTGTTTATACTTGTTAGATTCGTCTCGTCGAGAGGAATCCAGAAACCACAAAATCTTGATGCAAAACTACCGAATGCAAAAAAAAATTGAATAAGGACAAATGAAAAAACCAAAAAACCAAAAACTGGTTTTTTACCCAAAGGAGGATGAGGTTGCCGCATCAATACAAGGCCGTTGGAACTGTGGATGATCTAGTTGGGGCACTATTTACCACCGCTATTAGCTAGGCTGTACTTTTTAAATAACATGTCTTTTTTTTTCCATCAATGATCAACTATTATTGCTAGGGCTACAAATGAATCGAGCTGTTTGTGAATTGTTCACTCAACACCGTAAAAGTGAGTTTGAGTTTGACTCGACTACTAAACAAACCAAATCTGAACCTCAATTTTAGGCTTATTTAGTAAATAGCCGAAGTTCAACCTATATTATTCGGCTCAGTTAGGCTCACGAACTTAGAACATATATGTATGTCATAAGAATTTCACATATAAGCTTGAATATGTGTAACCGTTTACATGTACACAATAAAATTTTTATAAACTTATTCATGTAGGAAATGAAATTTTCATTTGAAGTCCTAGACCAGTATGAGAGCATAAGTTAATATCTAATTTTTCTATTCATTAAAGCTCATGAACGAGTTCGAGTTCGACTCAAACCCAAGGAATTTCAGCTTGAGCTCAGCTCGTATTTGTTTAAAAACTTAATGAACCAACATGAATATTCTACAGCTTGGCTCGATTTGACTCGTTTGTTGCCCTATATAAATTTACTGCCCGCTACTCCGCAAGCCTTCTTTTGCGGTTGAATTAGAGGATAGGAACATGGTACACCACATCTACTTTGACCCTTATTAGTTATTACCGTGGCATATTATTCAAGTATGAGAAACATATATGATCAGGAATGTGGTACACAACACGAACTTTGATAGCTCTTATTACCGCAGCGTATCTTTCCGGTATCCTTCATATAAGCTAGACTTAAAGTTCTAAGAAGTTTCGAACCATCGGAAGTTCGGAGCACGAATTATCACCACCATGCCAATCCATTTGGATTAGCGTGTTGAAAGATTAATCGACCAAAATTACCATGTATGATCCTGCGCATCCACATGTCAGAAGGAGAATCCACTTTCTCTTCTTAATGCCAAAAGAAAAAGATGTTCAAAAAGAGGGTGCCAGAGAAATTAATTAGAAGGATGTTTCTTTTTCTCATTGGGAAGAGAAGGCTTGTCCATTACTAGCAGACCGTTCTTATTAATTTATCCTCGCTCATGCATAGTGGACATGCATGATGTTTCGTGGAGAATAACTATTGATCCATTCGTCTCATTTTCATCCTTTGGAGAAGTTCAAAAGGCCAAATCAATTGTGAATCAAGAATCAAAGAAGGTTAATTTATTTTGAAGGATAAGAAGCGTGGGAAACTCCCACTTCACTTTTTTAAAAAGTAGGAGTAGAAAACTTGTGTCATCCTCTTTTTCTTAGAGGATGCTACCGTACAGAGCAAAATGTCCAGAAAACGTACGTACAGAGGGTTCTTGGAGACCCACTTTTTAGTCTCACACGAGTGATCCGAACCATTCATTATTCTTAGAATATTTTTCCGAGGGGCCCCACAAAATTTCAACTCAATCGGATGGTGCTTGAACAAAAGTCCCACCGCTTCAATTAAATTTTTTTGTTTGAAACGGTGGGACTTTGGTTCAAACACTTATAATCGTCCGATTAAGCTAAAATGTTGTGGGGCCCTTCGAAAAAATGTTTTAAGAATAATGAACGGTTCGGATCACTCGTGTGGCACTCAAAAGTAGGTCCCCAAGAGCCCTCTGTACATTTTTTGGATATTTTGCTCTGTACCGGTAGGTTTTTCCCTTTTTCTTGTTGGGGCACGCTTTGTCTTCCATTTTAAGAATAATAACGGTTCGGATCACTCGTGTGGCACTCAAAAGTAGGTCCCCAAGAGCCCTCTGTACATTTTTTGGATATTTTGCTCTGTACCGGTAGGTTTTTCCCTTTTTCTTGTTGGAGCACTCTCTGTCTTCCATCTTACATTATTAGTAATTGCCCGCTGCTCCACGAACCTTCTTTTGCGGTTGAACTGGACTGATCCCATAATAGGGCATCCGTACGGATATTCGCAGGTTCAGGTTTCTTTTAGGCTTTGTTTGGTTGTTGGGGAAAGAAATGGAAAGGAAGGGAAAATTTAAAAAAAATTCTTCCTTTATTTGGTTCTTAAAGAAGAGAAAGGAAAATAATCAAATTCCTATCTAACTTTCCTCCCATTTTTCTCTTCAATTTTCTCTCTAATTTCCTTCTTAATTATTTTCTCTTTCGTTCCCTAACTTCCAAACAGAGCCTTAATAGACTTGTCTGAATTGCTATCCATTGAGAGGTGCTTTGGAAAAAAGAGAAAAACTAGTTTTTTGGTTTCTCTGTTTTGTTTTTATTCAATTTTTTTTTTGCATTTGTTAATTTTGCGTCAAGTTTTTGTGGTTTATGGATTCGTCTCGTCGAGACGAATCCAACGAGTATAAAATTATGGTCAAAACTAATATTTTTTTGAATAAAGCCAAAAACCACTTTATTGGTTTAATTTTGGCTTTATTAAAAAAAAATTAGTTTTGACCATAATTTTATATTCTTCGGGTTCGTCTCCTCGAGATGAATCGATAAACCACGAAAATTTGACGCAAAACTAACAAATGCAAATTTTTTTGAATAAAAAAAATTAAAAAACCAAAAAACCAATTTTTTCTTTTTTGCCAATGCATCCCTGAGTAGTGAGTAGTCTTAACTTCGAAGGAAAATGCACAACTATTAGCAAAGGTTTGTGGTTCCACAACTATTGGCTTTTTAATTTTTTGGTTTTGTTTTTAGTTAAATTTTTTTCCGCGTATGTTAGTTTAGTTGTTTTTTTCATATTTTTTCTTAAATATTTCCTAAAATATTTGGGCAATTCCCCTAATATTTTAACTTTTTCAATTGTTCATGTTGAGATGAATCAATAATCCATAAAAGTTTAACGCAAACCTAATAAACGTAAAAAAAATAAATTAAATAAACCCAAAACTAATAAATTGAAAATCCAATGGTCGTGGAACAACCTCTAACTCCTCCACATTCCAGTATAAAGCAATTCCGAAATGATTCATATACTACAAAGAAAAGAAGTGTTAATCGACCCCAGATTAGAATTTTTCTACTCCCCTGTTGAAAGCCTCTCCCTTTCTCACCCTATCATCTTTGCCTCTCCACCGATCCATTGAACTTACCACAGACACCCTACGCAATAAGGAAGATATTTAAAAACTACCCTATAAGAAAATATTTTGATAATTAAGTGTCTGGGTTAGTTTATGCACACCTCAACTAATTTTAACGATTCAATTTTAACGTTCACTAGTGCAAATCTCAATTAAAGTTCAGAGCAAAGCTCCATATAAACTAGTCCTTAAAAAAATAATAACAAGTTCCAAACATGTGTCGTTTGAAAGAAGTAAACATCTGAGTCGCAAACGCTCATCTCAACTTCAGACCCAGGTTGCGGGGAAGAGGGTTTGGTGTAGTGCCCCCAAAGCACTAGACCGTATAGTTTCCACATAAATGCGCAATTCGGATCATAAATGCGCAATTCAGATATAATCGATCCGAGCTATAGATAATTCAAGTTTCTAAAATTTACGGGGCGCGGTCACTCATTAACTACATGGGGTCGGATATAATCGAAACCTTTTTCTTGGCAATGGTAGGACTTTTGGTGGACTGTGATTTTCAACCCGTTACGAAAAACACGGACCCGAGCCCGCAGGGAAAGCAGGGTTAAACGCTGAGAGATATTCTAATGATTCTACCTCTGGGAACTCTTTGAACTCAGTCATTAACTCATTGTAGAATTAGAACTCTTTTAACTCTCTGTTCTCTCAATGATTCGAGATGGAATTTTATGCAAAATCTTATTTCAAATTTTCGATGCTAATTTTGGCCTGAAAAGTCACCTTACTTATTTTTTCGTTTTATTTGATTTTTTTGCTTTTGTTGGTTTTTCATCAACTTTTTGGGTATATTGGTTTGTCTCAACGAGAATAATAGTAATAAAAAAAATTATGATAATTTTTTTATAAAGACAAAAATGAGTAAAAAAAGACAGATTTATTTTAAACCATTTTCCGATTTTATTCAAAAAATTGAGAGTTCTAATAATAATTTTTTAATTTTTAGATTTTTTTGTCAAGACGAACCAATAATATTCATAAATTTGATGCAAAACTAACCCAAAAAAAAAAAATCAAATAGAGACGGAAAAATGAAATTTATTTTGAATAGGACTTAATCTTGTGATAAACGAAATTTATTTTACCAATCAAATGAAATTTATTTAATATAGTTTCAAAGCGGATTGGAAATGTCCAAAATTTGTTTGTTTTTTCTTGATTTATTGTGATGATCAAATTATTATTTTTTAGAGCTTGTTTAGAATATTATTTACGTCAAAATCATATTGCTCAGACGGGATGTGATACATGATTTTTGACGTAACTAATGTTCTCGTCAAAGTCTAACAATGAATGATTGATTATTTGATCCGAAAATGGATTTGGGGACTAAAAACAGGTTTGACTGATGTCCATCGCCTTCCTTTTTAAAAAACTCTTAAACCCACACTTGGTGTATGTGTGTGGAATGTGGATCCCGCAAGCCATGTGAATGTATGTGTACGTATAAATAAAAATTAGGCAACCCTACGCCCTGAACCTCTCTTTTTATAATTCAACATGAAATCAGCATATCCTAGTCATTGGGATGCATGATATATCTTCATCATTTTTCAATATGGAGGCCAAGTAATGTATGATTTCCAGTCTATTCTATTAGCAACTGTTTGTTTGATAACAGGTTGTCCAGCAAATTTTTGCGAATTTTGACTATTTTTTGGGTGCTGAGATTAACGATTGGGTAAAACTCTAGTGACTCCAAAGTTTGAAATTATTTATTATAAAAATGCATTCTTTTCAAGTTATCGTTTAGTGGATTGGACAATTTTTTGGGACATCTAAAGTAGTTACTTTTCATAAAATTTTGTTTAGTATTTTGTCAAAAATTTTAGGAGAGAAATCAGATAAGTACCAAAAAAAAAAGACCTAAGTTAAAAAAAAGTTAGTAATAAAAAGAATTCTAAAAATAATTAAAAACTAAAGTTGTTTCAATCTTTTTTAGTGTTCGATAAACTTTTTTCTGTTGTAAGCTTTTGCTTTTTAACGTGAATCAAACTAACTTTCAGAAAAGATGAACATAATATAATACTCCGTCTACCCCATTTTGTTTTCTTCGACGGATTCCAATTTCTTCATCTAGAAACTGTTTGAACACAGTCTTGGAACTCTTTGAACTCTCAGTCCTCTTCGTGTAACGATTTGAATGAAGAGGTCTAGCAATTTCCCGTGCATTGAAGGCCCTTAATTACCTACATCTACAGTATGGCCAGTGTGGAGCTAGGATTTCGATCCGAGGGTAAGATTAAACTACAAATGTTCAATTAAAATAAATTTGTGCTCTAGTATGCGTAATGGTAAGTTTCGTGACACTTTCCGAAGGAAAACTTACTAACTGCTCCGAGGCTTGATCACACGGCTTGTGCACCCAGAATCTTTAGTACAATTTGGCAGACCCTATAGAAAATTGTATGAAAATTGTATGAAAATTACAAAAACATGTGATGATTAAAAAATTATGTGATGGCACATAACCGTGTTTCAGGACCACTGGATAAGGTTGGAGTTCTTCCTAATTGTTATGGTATTTTTTCGGTATTACTATTTCCATCCTAAAAAAAAATTGTCCGGTTTGTAAAATGATAATTAAAAATAACGTTCTTCGGTTAGAAACTCTAAATTTTTACCATCCACTTGCGAGGGTCCCAATTAAAGCCGGAGCGAAGCTCTGTATAGACTTGGCCAACCCCAAGGCTCAAGCGTTGATCACTTGGCCAACCCTTGGGGTTTTTGGAACCATTATTATGGCAATGAGACCAACCTAAGAAGTTTTCTTTTTCAATTTGGTGAATATATATATATATATAGGATCAACTTCTAATGAGGGATCCCTCATTTTAAATAAAATGAGGACCAAGCCATTTTTCCACCTTCCGAATTGAATTTTGACGATCCGAACCGTTAGATGTGTTTAAAATGTGTTTTTAAGGTCCACCGCGAGGATTCATCCAAAAAAAATACACGTAAGGGCTTCATCCGATCATTTTTTGTTAAAAACATTATATATAGCGTTTTTAACAAAAAATGATTGGATGAAGCCCTTACGGGTACTTTTTTTGGACGAATCCTCGCGACAAACCTTAAAAACACATTTTAAACACATCTAACGGTTCGGATCGTCGAAATTTGGTCGGGAAGCATGAGGTCCTCATTTTATTTAAAATGAGGGATCCCTCATTAGAAGTTGATCCTATATATATATATATATATATATATATATATATATATATATATATATATATATATATATCTTTCAGTAGAATTAGGCAACAGATAGAAGGAAAAACATTCCGGGAGGGAAGTGCAAAAATCATAGTGGAACTCGCAAGATATGAACTTATTATTCCTCCTACACATCTCCTACGTTTCAACAAAGGCATAATCAATTTGTTGAGTGTGACTTCAAAATGAAGATTCGCAGCATCTCTGGTCCGGACTAAGGTAATGGTGGTCCGGACCAGCACTCGCAATACAATTAATTCTGGAGGTCCCAGCAGTGCTTGTCCGGAGTTGATCCGAGTCCGGACGAGACTGGACGAATGGTACCGGAACACTTCTATAGGTCTTAGCATGCAACCTTGGTCCAGATGAGCCGGGTCTTGGTCCGGACCAAGGCGACGTACAACAGCCTATTTAAGTGCGTTTTAATCAGTTTTAGGGTTAATCAAAACTTGTTTTGGAGAGAGAAACACAGAGAGATTGAGAGAAACATCGAGAGGTGATTGGAGATTGTAATCTTTATTGATTAAAGTGGATTGATTCGTCCCTTCCCCCCGTGGATTAGCTACACAGCCTGTGTAGTGAACCACGTAAATCTCTCGTGTTCTTATGTGTTTGGTTTTCTTGATTTCCTAAAGTTTTTCATCTTTATTGTTCTTGTTTCTAGATTGATTGTGCTTGCTAGAATAATTGTGACTTCCGCAGTATCACACAACACAATTGATCGCGAATATTCACAGTTTCACATAAATATCGCAAAGAACTGGGAATAAATGCTTATTACATTGAATTTGTGTCCCCAAAGCCGCCTACATTTTCAGGATGGAACAGAATCATGCAAGTGAGAAAGAAAGTCATTACTCTACCATTACTTACAAAAATAGGCTCAAAGGAGAAGATCACGCCACACCATTTTTTTTTTCCAAAATTTTGGGATGGAACAGAATTATGCAAGTGAGAAAATCATTCCTATGTCATTTCTTTGAGACCATTCTTATTTGTCTTCACCGATTTGGAGAATAATGAAGTTGAGTAGTTATTGTTATGGGTCATGTGCCATGTGCCACATTTGGTCTGACGGTTGTCTTTTTGAATCTTTTGGGATCAAAAGAGTTCAAGACGAAATCAGTTGTGAACTGAGAATTTGAGAAGACAATACAAAGGAATTAAAAAGGGTGGGAAACGGTATCACACTCCACTTTTTCAAAAGTAGTAGTTTAAAAGTAGGTGTGAATCCTCGATTCTTTTCATTTCTTTTTACATTAATTGGAATATAACTAAAGATTTGCATATCTTCGTGTAATTTTATTGCAGGTTTATGTCCAAAGACTCGTTAATATAAACGTGTCAAATATCATGACACTAACTAGATCTGCTTCAAACCATGATCATGTTAGGTTGACACTCTTTTTTTAAACTTTTTTAGTCTTCAATGAACTTTTTTTTGGTCGTAAGTTTTTTCTTTTTGATGGGAATCTAACAAACTTTCACAAAAAATGAACATAATAATACTCTCTGCCTCGTTTTAATTTCTTCCACATATTTTTATTTCTTCATCTAGAAATTGTTTGAACTCATTCTTGGAACTCTTTGATCTCTGCCCTCTCGCTGTAATGATTTGAATGAAGAGGCTACCAATTACCTATGCCTGAAGACACTTCTCTACATACACAAAGTGGTCAATGGCATAGATAGAATTTCGATTCGAGAGGGGTTGGAAGAAAATATAAAAGTTCATTCAAAAGCTTATTTTTTGTGCTCTAGTATCATATAAATACTCTATATATATATTGAGACCATGTTTGCCTATTAATACATCAATACGTATGTAAATTTATTTTCTTTCTTCGTTGGTAATTAAAACACAAGTTCGCATGTTCCATATATGGAAATAATTCACAAAATTTCCTATGGTTGTAATTTTTTTTGAGTTTAACCTAGAATTTGGAATTCTAGACGTCTTCATTCCAATAACTACAACGAAAGAGCAGAGAGTTCAAAGAGTTTAAAAAACTGAATTCAAACAGTTCTCAGAGGAAGAAATTAGAATCTATTAAAGTCGAAGAGCCCCGTCATGCAAGTGGTGGCTAGCTCATGCGGTAGAGCTCTTGGATGCATTATACTGCATTCCGGGATTGAGTCTCATTCCCCTCTCCCCATGTAATAGATTAGACATAACGAATGAAAAAAAAAAAAACAGCCCCGTCATTATTTTATTACATCTCCTTATTTGTATACTTGGGTGGTTGTGGAATTAAATATAACTAATATACTTCGCTTATTGCTATAGTGGTATATTTCGTGACACTTTCCTGAGGAAAACTTGCTAACTGCTCCCGAGGCGTGATCACATGGCACGTGCACCCAGAATCTTATAGTCATCACGCATGCAATTTGGCAAAGCGTATACAAAAATTTATAAAAATTACAAAAACATGTGGTGATTAAAAAATTATGTGATGGCACTTAACCGTACGTGTTTCAGAACCACTTGATAAGGTTGAGTTCTTCCTAATTGTTACGGTTGTTTTTCAGTTTTTCTATCTCTATCTTAAAAAAAAATTGTCCCATCCGTAAAACGATAACTTAAAAATAACAAAATTGGGTTAAATAATCTATTTTTTACGCCACAAGTTACTAGATATCAATCGTCTATTTTAAATTACTGAACAAATTGAATTAGTTATTTAAAAAATGCATTCGTTTTTAAGTTATCATTTTGCAGGATCGAACAATCTTTTTCGGACAAGTTTTTCATATGGTCCATGTCATGTGTGAGTTTCTATTACAGTATTTTTTGTACTCATGGACTACAAGTGGTCAAGTCATTTTATCATTGTTCTCACAAATCAACTGATTTGATAATTTATAGTCCAAATTTACCGAAAATACGGTAGTGGTAACTCATATCTTTGGCTAAGATCAACATTAACACCGAATTGTGGAGAAGTAATAATTTCCACAAATTAAACCATATATATTCAAACAATAGAGTGTTGGATTTGGATAAATATCTACTTTCAAGGCTTAGAATCGAAACTTTATATCTAACTCAAAATCAATTGGTAATGAGCGGAGAGACTCAATATTATATTAAGTGATCACCCATTTCTTCCCAAGCAATGTGGGACGATGTTTTATAACATCCCCCAACGTGCAGCCGCATTTGAGGTTTGTCACGTGTGGCCACTTTTTGGGTCCTGTCATCGTGCAACTTTTTTTGATGGTCTATCATCGTGGGGTGTGGATTGTGAATTTTTTTTTTTTTTTGATGTGGGGTGGAATGTGCCCCGCTCTGATACCATGTGAAAACTTTATATCCATCTCATAACTAATTGGCAATGACCAAGCGTGGATTTATCTTTATAATTAAAGTGCAACAATAATTTGAAAATCTGAGTACATGTATAATAATCTTTAATTAAGTTTGAATAGGGTGCTTTCGGTAAAAAGACCAGTTTGGTTTTTTTTTTTTGTCCTTATTATTTTATTTTTTTTAATTTGTTAGTTTTACGCCGATTTTTTTGTAGTTTCTTGGTTCATTTTGACAAGAGGAATCTAAAGAGGATAAAATTATTAACCAAACTTAAAGTTTTGTGAATAAAGACAAATAATCCAAATTTTTGTGGTTTTTTTTTGGATTATTTTTGTCTTTATTTACAAAACTTTAAGTTTGGTTAATAATTTATACTACCTTTTGATTCCCAAGAAACTACAAAATATCGACGCAAAACTAACAAAATTCGAAAAAAAAAATTGAATAAGAACAAAACTAGTTTTTTTTACCCAAAGTACGTACGTTAGTGTTGGAACCATTAGTATGACAACGAGACCGACAAGAATATTTGCATTATTGAATTTGAGTCCACAAACGGCCTGCATTTTCGGGACGGAACAAAATTGTGCAAGTGAGGAAAATCATTACTCTACCAAAATAAGTTATTTGGCTAAAACGGCTTTTGTGGGTTTTGTATTTATTTTTTTAAAAAAATTACATTTGTTAGTTTTGCTTTTAAAAGTTGGATATTTTCAAAAAATTCAATAGTCCACAAATGTTTAACGCGAAACTAAGAAACGATTTGTTATGAATAAACACAAAATCCAAAAAGCCAAGTGATATAAGCCCAAAACTTACAAAAATAGGGTAATAAAAGAAGGAGATCATGCCACACCAAATTTTAGCAAAATTTCGGGATGTAACAGAACTATGGAAGTGAAAGATAATCATTCTCTCACATTTGCTCTGGCGGTTGTCTTTTTGAATCTTTTGGGATCAAAAGGGTTCAAGACGAAAGCACTTGTGAACTTATTCAAAAGTATAGTAGAAAAGTCGTGTGAATCCTCTTTCCTAAAAGTTTCCTTTCATTTCTTTTCTCACCAAACCCATCAATAAAAGGGGGTGCCATGGACTCCCACTTGCAGAACGAACAACAATTTCCATTTTGGATTCTCTTTTCACTTTCTCGTGCTGTCTATCATCTCTGTCTCTCTCGATCAATCGATTGATGTTAGAGGTTTTGTAGGGATCCCTCCCTCCCTCCAAATTCAATTGCTGCCTTTTTGTGTCCTCTTCAGTTTCTCTTTTGTCAAACCCAGATTCCAACAATTCACTCGTGTTTTTCTCACTGTCCCACAAAATTAGAATCTGGGTTCCTTTTTTCCCTCTTCTTTTTCACTTAGAGGTTTGCCATCAATTTCAGTTCTAACCGCCCGTGTGGGTTTTTCCATTCGTCGAATTTGGTAATTAACTGTGACAATGGTTGTGCTAAGAAACTGTGGAGAATCGGAATCCGACAAGGCTATTGAATATTCTGAGGAGTCGAACTGCTTCTATTTCTCTCCGTCGCCCACATATTTTCCTCCGTCGCCCACAACTTTCCCTCCATCGCCATCGTATTTTCCTCTGTATTCGCCACCGTCTCCGCGGCCACCATCCTCATCCAATTCAAGTGTTACATATGTCTGGGATTCATTTTTTATATTCGTGTCACGAAATGATTGGGATGAGGTGATCGTTGACCTGCCAGATTTTTACTTGGCGTTGTTGGTGGAACACAAAATTCAGGACAGGGGCGGTGCGTTGGATGTGATCCCGTCAGGGAGACTTGTAAAGATCAATGAGTTGGTACAAGGGCTTGACGACTTCGTTGACTCCCAGGCCAAAAACACAGCGTTGGGGTACGTGGATGAGGATACCCCGGGTTCCGTCGAAGACTTCGAAATATTGGAAAAACAGAACGAGGACATCATTGACCAGCTGGTTATAGACTCGGTGAATGGAAGACAGTTTCTAATTCAGTACAGGGACGGTGCGTTAGATAGTAACACATTAGGGGGAGTTTCAAGGATCAACGGGTCTGAAATCAGTGACGATCAGCTCTTGACTTCGACTCCAGAACCAGCGCTTATTTTCCAGACCAAGCTCTCCCTAAGACTCTGGCTGGGACACCGCGGCCAATGGGTGACCGACATTTGCTACGGGTGGAATTGGCTCAACAACAGCACCTTAAAAATTGCCGAGGGCGCCCCCTTTTCGTCTGAAACGGTATTAAGGTTCAGGGGAGGGAAGGATCTATTTGATCATCCTTTCTATGAACTCTTGGTATATGAAAACAGAACAGAGCCAACGACAAAGCCCAGAACGGAAATTCAGTTGCCACCGACAGAAGAACAAGAGAACCCAGATGAGGATTTTGATTTGGGGTGTAGCGAGGCCACGGGGAATGATGGAGTTGAGGCAGTTGGAATTGGACCTTGGAACGGCTGCGACAGCACACCAATACAAGGTTTTAAAAGCATCACTTAAAATAGCAGAAATCCGCAAAAACACGAGCATTATATAAGATTATAAAAAATTATCTCTTACATATCACTCTTCTTGTTTAGCAGTAAAAGTACTATGCCCGCATAATAAAATTAACGAAATGATTCAAAATATTTTCTATCACGACACGGTATATCTTCGTGCATCCATCATATAAGATTTTAATTTGTCAACATTCAACAAAATAATTTAGAATATTCATTCTGTGAGGTGGTGACTTTAGGAATTATTCTTCATATATAGCATCATTTCGTCATTTCAAAGTTAATCAACAAACATTTGTTGGTTTTACGTTAATCAACAAACAATCCTTTTCAAAAAAAACTAAAAACTAAAATTATAGATAGCATATGCATTTACACTCATATATTATACTCTGACTTTAGAAGAGTACTCTCTCCCCTACAAAACTATAACCGCTTGCTTTGAATTAAGTTATATCCTATTTCTATGCATACAACTCAGGAGAATATATTTACTCGAGGGCATTGTTGAGCATTGGTGTGAACCACATAAATGTGTTAGGTCCACTCCTAAGTATGCAGAGCCCACACAATTGGCTAGTCTAGATTTGTGCTCAACTATGCTGACAATTTGCTAACAATTTACGTAGTAACATAAATTTCTTCAATCATAGTTTCTCCAACTAAAACCTATAATTAAGATGCTATATTTGGAGACAATTTTAATTATGGGAGTCCACAATCGAAGATTTCATTTTAATTAAGATGCTACATTTGGAGACAATTGCCCACATATTTTTGGAAAGAAGAAGAAGAAGTGCATACAAAGCCCAACGTACGTAAGAATTGAGAAATTTGGTTAATTGGTGAATGTAAATGTAAATGCTGATATGTTCTGAATGCAATTGTTTTTTTTACTCGAAAACATATTTTTGTGGCTCTAGAAATTGTAAGTGCAGGTTGGAGTTGCATTTACTTAAAACATATTTTTGTGGCTCTAGAAATTGGAAGTGCAGGTTGGAGTTGCATTTACTTAAAACATATTTTTGTGGCTCTAGAAATTGGAAATGTGGGTTGGAGTTGCTTTGGTAGAAAAATATTGAGCTTTTAATTCTTCCTTATTGTAGTTAGCCAATCTTCACAAAAGTATGCTTGTCGGGAGTATGGTAATCCATATATGGCCACCTCACCCCAACAGCACTCTCCCACGCTTGTTGATTAAGAGGAAATCCCACTGTTGAATTCTGATACTTTGCCTTTTGATCAAAACCTGGCAGCTACTGTTGACACAACTAGTGTTCTTGCAATGGAAGTTACCCCGCTGCGGTCTTCACTGGCGGCCCAACAAGAGAACCCGGATGAGGATTTTGTTACTGGTCAAGTTGAGCAGGTTGGAATTGTGAGTGAGGGATCAGAGGAAGTTGAAAATGCAGAGCCTCAATTGAATTCCCGGCCTTCTGGAAAGAGGAAAAGGAAGGAAAAGAACACAAGAGAGAGAGGAAACAAGAAAACCACCGGAGTTAGAAATGTAATTCCTTTGGAGGAAATTTCAGAAATTAAGGAAATGCATCTTAAAGATGTTGCGAGGCATCTCAACGGTACGCATACATACACTTCTCCAAGAATTGAAAAAATCTCAATTTTGTTCTTGGATTTTCCAACTAGCTAGATAGACTCTTTTAATAGAATCTTCAGACTCAAATCATTCTCGGTATGGAACTCCAATTCGAATAAAAGAAAAAAAGAAGAAGAAGAAGAATAGAAGAAAGTGCATATAAACCCTATCTAGAGATCGCTACTGTTGAAAAGGTATTGACCGTACTTTAAAAATGGTATATATACTCCGTCTGAAGAAAAAAGGGGGGTATATTTGCTTGATGCATTTTGCCAGAAAGATAGAGAACCTGAATTTTAAGATTTTAGAATGAAATTTGATTTCGAGAAAGAAATAGATGACTCGTAGAAATCCAGATTTGTATACTAGCTACCAGGGCTAGTTAAAATGGTGAGAATATGTCTCGATTCGAATCTCAAAGGGGTAAACTATTCATATTTAGTTCTCACTCTCCCTTGAGATTGCTTCCTGCATGAGTTAGGCTCGGATTTTACATGGTATATATCGAAAAAGTAGGCAATATGTCCCCGTGAAGTAGTTGCGGACTCACCATGAAGTCCCTGGACACTGTCATTAGCAAAAGTAGAAAGGGAAAAAAGATTGAGAATTGCATGTGGTTGGTGAAAGTGAATTGCGATATGCTCTGGATGCAATTTTTTATTCACTCAATGTCCAAATTGGAAATGTGGGTTGGAGTTGCTTTGGTAGAAAAATATTGAGCTTTGAATTGTTCCTTATTGCAGTTAGCCAATCTACACTGAAACGTGCTTGTTGAGAGTTTGGTATTAACAAATGGCCAACTCGCAATGAACACAAACATCTCATGCAATCTCTCCCCAACAAAACTCCCGCGGTTGTTAATCAAGAGGGAATCCCACAGTTAACTTTTGATACTTTGCCTTTTGATAACCCCTTGACGGCTACTGTTAACACAAATAGTGTTATAGAGGAAGTTCCTCCACCACAGTTTTCACCAGCAGCTCGACAAGAGAACCCCGAGGAGAATTTTAGCAATAATGAACTGGAGGCAGTTGGAAGTGTGGAAACAGGAGTAGGTGAAATGAATGAGGCTCAGTTGAATTCTGAGTGTTTGGGAAATGGAAAAAGTAATGAAAAGAGCCAAGAAGAAGAGAGAAGTAACAACAAAACTGCTGGAGTAAGAATTGCAATCGCTTTGGAAGATATCTTACAGACGAAGGAAATGCTTCTTAAAGATGCTGCAAAGCATCTCAAAGGTACGCTTAAATTTACACTTCTTAATGAAACGAAAATCTCAATTTTGTTGGTACTATCTTGCTTGTTATTTCCAACTGGATATATAGACTTTGCTCTCAAAAACTCCATCAAAATTAACTTTTCAGGGTCAAACGAAATTCTCAATCATATGTTTTGATATTCGTAACAAAATACCTATTTTATTAGTATATGGCTACTTGTGAGGTTCAAAAAAGAGACGATATTGTTTACATGTACGTAGTCACCTGTTAATTACACGCAACCTAAAAATGATTGATAACTTGAAATTTGAGGAATTTTTACCTCACAGAGTAGAAATTTTAAGAAATTTTGCTCACTCAAAAGGACTTACCGGGGCCAATCCTATAGTATTTTTCTTAATTAATTTGAAAATTAGTACAATTCACGAGAACACTTAGAGTTGTGCTGGGCCTGGTCTCCTTTGTACCCCTGGGACTGCCCCTTGTTGAAAATAGATTGAGCAGTACTTTTATGTATTTGGTACATTCTAAGAAGATAGAGAAACTAAATTTCGAAACTTTGGAAGGAAAGTAAAGTTTAAAAAAGAAATAAACAACTCTTAGAAATTGGTTTTTATAAACGAATCTCAAGGTGTTGAATACTGATACTCAGTTCTCATATGAAGCACGGGTACCGGTACGCGGTACGGGTACGGTACGGGTACGGGTACGCGATACGGCAAAAACCTAAAAAAGTAGGGTACGGGTACGGTTGGGTACGTAAGTGTAAATTTAATTTTTTTTCCCTATTTTACTATGTTCCATTGCACAAACTAAATAAAACACTCATTTTACCAACAAAAAGAACCATAAATAAGAGTTGAAGAGTTCATAAGTGCATAGATGAAACAAGTGCAATGTCAAACAAGTGCAATCAGAGGAGTTGATTTTAGATCTGCAGAGGAGTTGATTTAGTAACCTATAGGCTATAACCGAGAGAGAGAGAGAGAGAGAGAGAGAGAGAGAGACGCTGCTGTAGACAGAAAGAGAGAGAGGGAGCAGCGAGAGAGAGAGAGAGAGAGAGAGCAGCGAGAGAGAGAGAGAGAGAGAGAGAGACTAACCAGAGACTAGAGAGCTTCCATGGCTGTTGCAGTGTTGCTCGAGCAGTAGAGGAGAGGCTGCTTCTGTTTTTTTGAACCCTATCTGATGAAACCCAACATAATGTCGACTGTTGTCTTAAATTTGGGTCAAAAGTGCACATAAACCCCTTAAGTTCTATTAATTTCATTCGGGCCCCTTAAAGTTTTAAAAAAAATTCAAAAAGGTCCAAACGTACCCAACAAAGTACCCAATCAGAGTACCCAGGTGTACCCAGCCGTACCAGGAATAGTGCAAACGTACCCGGTACGTTTTTGCCGTACCCGGTACGTATTTTGCCGTACCCAGCCGTACCCGTACCCGTACCCGTACCCGGTACGCGTACGGCAACATTTTTGGAGTACCCGTGCTTCATAGGTTCTCACTCTCCCTTGAGATTGCTTCTTGCTAAGAATTTTCCTGGTAAAAGTGGGAAAGTATGCTATATGTACCAGAAAATTAGTCGCGGACTCGCCGCAAAGCCGTTAACACAGTAGTTAATAAACGGAAAAGGAAAAACAATTTGAGAATGGTGCTATGCTCTGAATGCATATTTTTTTTTTTTTTACCAAAACATATTTTTTTGGCTCTCAAAATTGGAAATGTGGTTTGGAGTTCCTTTGTTAGAAAAATATTAAGCATCTGAAATCTTCCTTATTGCAGTTAGCCGATCTAAACTGAAGAGTTCTTGTCGGGAGTATGGTATCCAAAGATGGCCACCTCGCGATGAACACAAATTTGTCAAACAATCTCTCCCCAACGAAATTCCGGCCATTGTCAATCAAGATGGAATACTACCGTTGATTTCTAATTGTGTGCCTTCTAATCAACCCTTGATGGCTACTTTTGACACAAATAGTGTCGTTAAGGAAATTCCGGCGCCGTGGATTTCGCCTACAGCTCAACAAGAGAACCGAAATGAGAATTTTGCCACTGATAAAATTGAGGTAATTGGAATGAGGGGTGTGGGAACAGGAGAAGGTGAAATGGAAGTGGATCAGTTGAATTCTGGGTGTTCCAGAAAAAGCAAAACGATTGAAAAGACCTCAAGAGGAGAGAGAGGTAACAACAAGACTACTGGAGTTAGAATCGCAATTCCCTTGGAAGATATCTTACGGACTAAGGAAATGCGTCTTAAAGATGCTGCAAAGCATCTCAATGGTACGCACAAATACACTTCTTCAAAAAATGAAAATCTCAATTTTATTGGTACTATCTTGCTTGTTATTTCCAAGTGGATAGACTTTGCTCTCAAAATCTCTTGCAAAACTTTTCAGGGTCAAACTTGCTCCACTTATGCTCTGTGAGGGAGCATCAAAATGAAGCCTTCAATTTTAGTTTCCATATTTTAGAACTCAACAAAAAAGTAACTTAACGCATAGAGGACATGTGTAACTTTATGAGTATTTATGATTTTTTGTGACTTTTATCAAGTTCGTTATGAAAAAGGTTTTGGTTTGAGCATTTAATGCAATTTTTAAGTGGTATAAATAATTCATAAGTATGATATCTCAACTTGAAATGAACCGTAATTTAAAACTGGAACCGAACAACAGTTGAATGGTTTGGTTTAATTGGTCTGGTACATCGTTTTAATTGATAGGTTTGGTTCTCTTTTGTATTTAATTTGAATGCATTGGTTTGGTTTTTAGTTTAGCACAAAAGTGAACTAATCTGGCCGTGTTCACCCCTGAAAATTGAGATTCAATCTCTATTTATACGAAACATATGGATACCCTAGGCTATGTACATCAATTCTATCTTAAAAAATATAGGTACCATTACTTTCTTTCTTTTTTTATTGAAGTAACTCACGTAGAAGACTTTTGAGCTTTTGGATTCCTCATTTTTCGCAGTTAGCCGATCTACCCTGAAGCGAGCTTGTCGGGAGTACAATATCTACAGATGGCCACCTCGCGAGGAACTCAAGCTTTTGAGTCAATATTCTCTCGCAAATAAATCTCCCACAGTTGTTGATCAAGGGCAAATCCCACAATTGAATGATGATATGCTTCTGCCTTCTAACCAAGTCCCAACTGCTGTGAGCACAAATAGTACTGTGACTGTAAAGGTAAGATGTGGAAAAGAAACAATAAAGTTCCGTTTGTCTTGGCCATGGGAAACAGTAGAGCTAAAACAACAAGTGAAAAAGAGGCTAGAACTCGAGGATGGAACTTATTACATCAGGTACAAAGATGAGGATGGTGAGCTGATTTTAATAGCTTGTGATGATGATTTACAAGAATGTATTTCCAGTTCTAGCCCGCTGGCCTCCAAATCGATTGAGATACTTCTTGAGCCGAAGTAGCTGACGAAAATTTGTGTAATTTATCATGCACCCCTCTTAGTTTTTACTGCCGTCGTGTTTGGTTATATAATTGAACTGTTTGGACATCTCCTTATCTATTGAGCAGGAGAAACGCATTTAGAGAATCTTTAATAGCTTGATATTTGGAATGCTATTGTTGTATTTTTGAAATTTAGCACTTCAGTTGTCTCGCTTTACATTGTGTTCTCCGATTACAGTTGTGAACTTTTCAACGTTGTTGAGCTTTGTTTGAGCGAAAGGAAGAGGGAGCAACAGTGCTAGGAATACTTTGTCTTGTAATAGAATTCTCCGCACTCACATAGTTCGTGGATCCCATTGCTACGCTTGATGTGTGATCGGAAGTTTTATGTGAGTTTTCTCATCTTCATTTTATAGGGAAAGCGAACAAGGACCGCAACCTAACAATGAAAAATTAAACAAAACTCAAACCAATAAGTGAAACAAACCTCGAACAAAAACTTCACTCTAGAATCTATACAACAAAATTTTGACTAAATATCATTGTTATCAAGGGATTTTGTGCCATCCTACTTGTAGACACCCCAATCCGGACCTACAGAATTCCGAAACTTCCCCGATGATGAAAATGCCTAATGAGGACATGCAAGGGTTGATCAAGACTTGAAGAAAACCTCTCCATTAACCTCCCACTAAAACACCAAAACACCCCTCGGAGCTCCGGAATGTCCCAAGACCTTGAAATACATGCACCTGGATTGGACCTTCAGGCGCCTGGATTGATCAAGTCCAGGCGCCTGGAAGGGGTTCAGGCGCCTGAAGCCCCTTCTTCAGGCGCCTGGATTCAGTTCAGGCGCCTGAAGCACATGCTTCAGGCGCCTGGATATCAGTCCAGATTAAATGTATTTTACGTTTGTTAGTGGACGGGAGCGAGATCCTGGTGGGTTTTGCTGCAGATTCCATGGGGGACATCCCAGCACATTCTCTTCCCTTCCCCTAGGTGACCCCTCACCCCTTTTGAAAAACCCAAAGTGGCCCTCTTGGACCCTTGATTGTCTATAAATAAGACTCTCCTCTCTCATTTGAGGGGCAGAGAAGAACATTACCCCTTCCATGCTGCTACCCTGCTGCAAACTCTCCAGAAAAACTCCACTCATCACTCACTCTTCAAAAACAACCCCTTTCAACCCCAAAAACCACTCTTTGGTTTCACCAATCCATCATTTACGTACCCCAACCAACTGGACTTCGTCCAAGTCTCTACAAAATCATTCCTTAGCTCAGAAACCTCAGATATCAGAACCCTATCCTTACAAAAACTCTTCCAAGAATCCAATCCAAGTCTTTGATCAAAACAAAAAGGTAGTTATCTTACCAACTCGTCCAAGTAGGCCCTGAGGGGGGAACCCATTCAAGTTCTTCCTGGTCATCCATGCCAGTAGAGAGCTTGAGAGTGGTTTGAAAATCACCAAAACAGGAAAACATTTTGAGTATCAGATTCCGGTCCAGGCGCCTGAACCATCAACCTTCAGGCGCCTAAACCCAATCTAGGCGCCTGAACCCTCATACTTCAGGCGCCCAGACCTAGTTCAGGCGCCTTAACCTCCTCCTTCAGGCGCCTGGACCCTACTCTGGTGTACACTTCGTAATCAATCTTTGGGCCATTTTGAGGCATTTTGGCGGTGTTTTAGCGTAAAATGGGTACTTCCAGTATATAAGCCGTCTATTCACAGTGTTTTCCATGGGCATAATCGCATATTTCATTAACCTTCTTGATATATTCGTTGTGTTCTTGCATGAATGTGAATCAAAAGTCCATCTAAACAACGTTTTCTAGATTTTCCAAGCATTTAGTAGAGACCGGTGGTTTCATCGGGCGAGAGGGGTGCTTTGAATTCCTTCCTCTCTCGTAACCTAGCTCCCGGACCCGAGAAATCTCGTTTTGGAGACCGGTAAAGCATTTTCCATATCAAGGGTAAAAAGGGTCATTTTTCAAGGTTTCTCGGGTATGGTCCTCAAACCCGGGTGGCGACTCCGTTCAAACAATCAAACCATTTTCTTTAAACAAACAAAACGAATTTTCGTGGACGATACTTCGCGCGTTTTCCGCGGGGTGTTCACAAGCTGGCGACTCCGCTGGGGACTCTAATTAACATATATTTTAGTATTATTACACTTATGTGTGATTCTATTAAAATATGCATTAATTATTGAGAGCTAAGCTCGAAAAATGTTTAAAAGATTTCGAAAGCATTGTTTTCATGGACCTTTTGCATTGCACGTGCATGGTTACTAGCCTCCGCTGGCGTGTTTCGGCAATCCCGCCCGGCTTGCCGGTGACGGGGAATCCCGAAATGCCCAGCACCCCCCTACCGTGATGAGTCACAATTGTCGTTATTACCATCGCCTTGCGGGATCCTTGGCGGTGGGAGACAGCTTTGGCTTTGAGTCCGGGGTACCCTTTTCAAACCAAAACCGGCCTTTGCATATAGATAACCATAGAACCCCACGTTAGTTAACCAACCCATGTGTTAGGATTATGTGCTCCATCCTGTTTCATGTTACGTATTACCGTCTTTCTAAGCATGCCATATTGCATACATGCATACACTCACATCGGTACATATCCTTGTCATCAGTATGGTGTAAGTTAGCTTCCCGGCAGTTAGTAGAAGGTTGCCTCCGCCCGATGATGAGTCGTGTATCCCACATACACGTTGTTCTTATGAGTTGGCCTTTAGGACAATCGGACATGGGAAAATTTGAATCAACAGTTTCCTAACAACGATCTAAACGGGTTTAAGGGACCTTGACTCGAAAGTGGGTTAATCGCCCTTAGGCATCCGATTCTAGATCGTTGTCAGAATTCGGGTGAATCATAATTTCCCAAATTCGATTATCCGATATCAAGGACATATTACTTAAAAAAGACGACCGGACCTGGGAAAATTCGGATCGACCGTTTCCTGACAATGATCTAAACGGGTTTAAGGGACCTTGACTCGAAAGTGGGTCAATCGCCCTTAGGCATCCGATTCTAGATCAGTGCCAGAATTCGTGCGAACCATGTTTTCCCAAGTCCGATTATCCAACATCAGGGGCATGTTACTTAAAAGAAAACTTGAGGATCGGGGCAACCTTCCAAAAACTGTCAAAGTTAGTCTAGGAGACTTTAAATCCATGGAGTTTGAGATACCTCCGGTGTTGGCCGTGCCCAAACGGCCACCCGTGATTCAAACTAGCCTTAAGATCATTAGTATCTGGATTACAACACCCAAATTGCTTTGTCTCGGATGGCCCGGAAAAGCGATTGGCCCTGATTTCAACAAAGATTGGAATTTAACCTGCCGAGTAATGGCCTACCCGGGGTGTTAGAAAATCATCTGTGCAATGGTCTTAAGTGAGATTTGGACCCGGTAGACTGACCATAGGTGATACGTGTAGTCTAGGAGACTCTAAATCCATGGAGTTTGAGATACCTCCAGTGTTGATCGTGCTCGAACGGTCACCCGCGTTTCGGACTAGCCTTGGAACCGATTGTATCTGGATGGCGACACCTCATTGCTTTGTCTCGGATGGTCAGGAAAAGCACTACGGCGTCAACATTTAGGCCTTAGGTTGAAACGCCGTACTTGCCGAGTAAAAGACCTACCCGTGGTGTTGATTCAATCTTCTGTGCGAGCGGTTCCAGGTGAGATCCGAAACCGGTAGTTTTAATCTCTAGGCCTAGAGATAGGACCAACTTTGGGGCGAGGAAGTGGCACGCGCATCATAGGCACCCTTTTGTTTGTACTTAGTAATCAAAGGCTATGAACTGAGTCCGACTTTTGCTTTATGATTCAGTATTAAACCATTGGGCCTGCGAAGAAGAAGAAGACCTTACCTGTTTGGGCTCGACCTCCAGGACAGAGATTGTCTCGATCCTTATCACCAAAGGCAGAAGCAAGTATGTCGGCTGAGCAAGGACATGACCCCCTGTTTACATATAAAATTAACAAATCCAATAATTAATTGACACGTAATGGAAAATGCCAAACGTTGGCAATTACATGTTGATAAAAACACACTGGATTAAAGGAATGTAAACGATTAAATACGATGTCGTATTGAAGCCAAAGATGAAAAGCAGTTATTGGCAGTTACAAGCCATTGCTGACGTAAAGGATGGTTTCGAAACCATGATTTTAACTGCTAAACGTGTAAACTCCACGTATGAACTTGGGAAACGAAGCAAACTGGCAGTTATAACACGTGGAATATTTGTCGAAAGGCAGTTATTCATCTTATTGTTTAATCATTTGAGTTTGTTGAAACAACTGCACAGAGTCAAAATCAAAGCTTCTGAAGGAAGAATTAGAAGGATTCAAATTCAGACGTGGAGGAGGAAACAACTGCCAACATGAAGAGTGGAAGTTAAAGTTCGAAGCAAGCCAATGTTCAAATGCATTGAGCGGGAAGTTCAAATTGCAAGCAACGTCTATAAATAGAAGAAATTGAAGAGTGAAAAGCCCCCGGACAAATCTTCAACAAACAGCTATCAAAAAACTGATGCTTGGTTTGTTCATTGGCAAAGTAGTTTAGGAATTCGAACTCAGTTCGAAGTAGTTTTAGGATCTCGAACTCAGTTCGAAATAGATTAGGAAGTAGTTTAGGATTAATTTCGATTGTTCCTGTAACAATCACCAGTTTGAAGCTCTTGTATCTGAAGTTGGAGACAATTTCGAAGTAAGTTTACCTTTGATTCATTGATCGAAGTGTCTTGTTTCTTTTTGTTCTTCGATTTCCTAAGTTTGTTGGTTTCATTTCTTCACTTGTTGAAAAATCCTCTTAATTGGGGTAATTGAACCAATAAAACACAATCGCCTGATTAGATTTGGTTTTTCCAAAGTTAATCTGAGGGAGAAGATTGAAACTCTCTCTGGCACGCTCGCACACAATTATTTCCATTGCAAAGAAGTAAAAAGAACCAAAACATTTTTTGGCACGCCCGGTGGGACACCTGAAAGTGTTGAATGGCTCCAAAACTTAGGAAGCAAGCGGATGATTCTCAGGTTGGCCAAACGCCAGAAGATGAGAACAATGTTAATTCTAAAGAGAACGAACAAGTCGAAGGCCTACAAATTGGACCAGAGACTCGTACTGGACAAGACTTAAATGCAGGGATTGGCCAGAGTTCTCGAATGAATACTAGAAGTAACAGAACTGTACATGTGGAAGACCCAAAGAATCCAGAAGTTGGAGGAAATGTGTCATCTAGTCAGTTCGCTGAAATGATTGCCACATTTAAAGAATTGGCTCAAACCCAGAAGCTTATGTTACAAAAATTAGAAGAGCAATCAGGGCTTAGGCATGATCCTTTGCCTTCATTTGAGAAGGATAAAGGAGAGGCTAGTACAAGCAAATTTAAATCAAGGCCTGGAAAAGAGCCTATAGATGTAGATGATATACCAGAATCATGGTATGAACCTGCAAAAACTCATGATTATCAAGCTCCTAAACCTAAGAAAGTGTTCAAACAGAACACTAATGTCCCATTCGAACCAAACTTTGATGGTTTAAATGAGGATAAGGGTTTTAGAAACAATGATTACGGGTTTGATGAGTATGTATTCACTCCTGGAAGTCATTTTAATGAGAAAGATAGGACCAATGCAAAAAGGTATAATCCAGAGATTGGAATTCCTAAGTATGCAGGAATACCAGAAATGGGTAGGATACATTCGAACCACTTATATGAACCTCTTGCAAAGCAAGAAGGAGGTTTTAAGCAACATAGGCCTTTTGATGATCCTTTTTAGAGGTTTCCAGAAGATAACATGCCTAGAAATGCTACTTGGGAGCCACCTGTTAATACAAGAGTGCCTCTAGGAGAACGTCCAGCCCTTCGAGATGAGATATTAGGCCTCATGCAAGAGGTATATGGACCTCTAAACCGAGGAATACAAACTCAAATTTATAGAAAGCCTTATCCAGAATGGATAGATAGGCAGTTCGAAGTCCCTAGGGGGTTCAAAATCCCAGATTTTACTTTATTCCATGGAGATGGAAAACAATCAACAACTGAGCATATTGCTAGATTTACAGCTCAATGCAAAGAATTAGGCAATAATGGGTTTGTTAAGTTGAAATTGTTTTCTAACTCTTTGACAGGAACAGCCTTCGAATGGTACTCTAATTTGACACCAGAGTCAGTTCCAAATTGGCAAAGAATGGAAGAATTATTCCATGCACAGTTTTATCAAACTGAACCTGAAGTCACTATGGCTGATTTAGCAAGGTTAAAGCAAAAGCCTGATGAAAAGGCTGCTCACTTTATTGCTAGGTTTAAAAAGGCTAGAAACAAGTGTAAACTTCAATTACCAGAAGTTGAATTTGTGAGGATAGCACAAGATGGTTTGAGTAGAGAACTTAGGAAGAAGTTCGACTCTACTGAGTTTAGAGATTTGGTTGATTTAACTTACAAAGCTTCTAGATATGAATCTTTGTTAGAAGAAGATGTCGATAGGAACAACTCTTCTTATTCAACCTATTATAAAGACTCTACTTATGAAGTTGATGCTGCTGAAATTGTTGAGCATGATCCTTGTGTGTGTGAATGTTTAGTTCGAAAGGATTCTTCCATAGCACCAAGGACTAATAAGAAAGCATTTAGCAAAGTGTATTCATTTGATGTGTCAAAAGCAGATGAAATTTTTGATTACCTTTTGAAGAAAAAGTTTATCAAACTTCCTGAAAATGTTAAACTTCCAACTTTGGAAGAAACAAAAGGAAAGAATTATTGCAAATGGCATGCTTCTTGGACTCATTCAACTAAGAATTGTAATGTCTTCCGTGACAGGATTCAGGAGCAAATTAAGAAAGGAAGGATCATGTTTCCAGAAAAGACCATGGGAATAGACACAGATCCATTTCCAAAGATTGAAGAAGTAACTGCTAATACCAATGTGCCAACTTCTTTGGCCAAAACAGTTCAAGAGGTATGGCAAAACAGACGAGTTCATGTTGGGATGAACTCTATTCAGTTTGGAAGAGGAAAGCCAAAAGTTGGCCAACTTCGAAGTAATGATGGGAAGACTCACCGGCAAGATTATGCAACGGGAAGTTCTTCTAAGAAGGGTTTTAAGCAATCTCATCTTCCTATGCTTGAAGCATCCTTTCTGGAATGCTTATGTATGGAATGCAGGGCTAATTATCTGATTTTCAAAGATTTGGATCGACAGGGGGTTGATTTCTTTCCAAAAAGGATGGAAAGGAAGGCTTTGGACCAGAATAATGAAAGAAAACCATGGATAAGCCCAAGTCATGGAAGAAATGAGAAGTCTTGGCCAGTATCAAAGAGAAATGTACCTTCGAGTCCAGTTCCACCAGCTTCGAAGAGGGATTATCCTCCTCTGAAGAAGGTCAACACTGGAAAGGCCCTAATGGACCAAGAAACTGAAGGAGAAGGGGAACAATTCACCTTGGTAAAAGGAGTTCCTGATTGGTTTTTAAAGAAAGTTAAACCAGAACTCTTCCAAGGATATAAAACCCCTTCTAAAGTTGGAAACAAGATGGTTAAACCTCCAAACACTCCTGCTGGTCAATGGGTAGTAATTAGAGATCCAAAGACCAAAACACCTCAAATGATTCGTATGTTGACAAGAACTCAGAAGAGGAAGTTGCAAAGGAGGTATACTAGCTTCCAAATGGAAGAATATGCTTCCAAGGATAATCATAATGGGGGTGATAAGTTTAACCCAAGGTTTAACAGACTTCGAAGGGAAGATTCTGAAGAATCTCTTCGAAAGGGGTTTACTCAATCAGAGAGGGAAACACTGGAAAGTCTGGCTGCAAGAATGGACAGTGAGGTACCTCGAAATAGTCCAGCTTCACCAAATTCCTTGGCAAGCTATCAATCTGGCTTATTAGAGGCCATGATAGTGGAACAGGAGGAAGGTGGAGGAATGAATTCATCACCTGTTGAAACATTGTCCCCCATGGAGACTTCTGCAGTGGAGTTTCCTGAGAAGATGGACACAATAGAGGGTGGATCAGAATTACCAGTACAGGAAAAAAGGACCATTCAGTTTGGGACCTTGCCTGAGGTTCAAATTAACATGGTTGCTCCTTCATTTGATTTTGGGCCTTTTGGACCAGACTGTTCACCAGTTCGAAGGGCACTACAACCAACAGTTGCTCCTATGGAAATCATTGATGTATCAAGTGATGAAGAGTATAACCTTACGTATGATAATGGTTGGAATGATGGTTGGGGAGCCTTGATATCCAAGATTCAAAAGGAAGAAGAAGAAGAAGAGCTTCTGGTTATGGCTAATGCTATAGAAGAACCAGAAGTGACTTCTAAGGAAAGGGCAGTTTTTGTCCCAGAAACAGAAATAAATGCTGAGTATCCTTTGATTGTGGATTTGAATTGTGCTGATCTTTCTTATCCCTTCAAATCACCTTCGAATGATATGAGGCACCATTTAAAGCCATTATACATATCTGCATTGTTTGATGGGATTTTGTTAAACAGAGTTTTGGTAGATAATGGTGCAGCAGTGAACATTTTACCTTCTAGGACTTTGAAGAAGTTGGGGAAAGAAAAGGTTCGATTGATCCCAACAAGCACATCCATTGCTGGTTTTACTGGTGAAAGTAAAAGCCCTAAAGGAATTGTTTCTATACGCCTGAAAGTTGGCCAAGTGGAAACTGATACAGCCTTTTTTGTGGTAGATACTTTTACAAGTAAGTATAATGCTCTACTTGGTAGGGATTGGATTCATGTCAATGGCTGTATTCCATCTTCGATGCATCAAGCCTTGATGATTGTGAAGTATGAAAATGGGAAAGAAGTAGGGGTCGAAGAGGTGAAAGCAGATCCACATCCCTTCAGTACTTCAGCAAATTGTGCAGAGGCTGAAATGTATAAGCCTGAGATCATTCCTCTAAGTGAAATTGCACAACCTGCCACCCCTCCATCCAGTGTGTTGGAAATTGGAGAATTGGCAGAGTTAAAGTCTAAGCTTAAACAAGCAGTTGATTATGAATCAGACAACTCACCAGATGAGGCTGCTTGGATGTGAGTCCAAGACAGAGTTCGAAGAGGCCAACTCCTTGGCTTTAGTTAAATTCATGGCTCTAGAAATAGAGCAAAAGTTACAAGAAACAAATGATTGGGAGGAATTATTGGCTGAAAAATCTGACTGGGGGTTGAAGCCAACCGGATTCGAAGAAGCTTTTTTAGGCTACGTCGATTCCCAAGATCCTTTAGAGGAAGTGGAATTGGGAGATGGAATTGTTCAAAACACTGTTCAGATCAACAGAGAGCTCGATGCTGTTTCGAAGGCCAAATTGATCACAGTGCTCAAGGAGAACAAAGAATGCTTTGCTTGGAGTTATAAAGAATTAACAGGTTTGAGTAGAGATTTAGTTGAACATAAATTGCCTATTAAATCTAATTGCAAACCTTTCAAACAACTTCCAAGAAAGATGTCTCTTGAAACCATTTTATTGGTAAAAAAGGAGATTCAAAACCTTTTGAATGCAGGTTTTATCAGAACAGCAAGATATGTAGAATGGTTATCAAATATTGTTCCTGTTATCAAGAAAAATGGGAAGATTAGGGTGTGTATTGACTTTAGAAATCTGAATACTGCCACCCCTAAAGATGAATACCCAATGCCTGTAGTAGACATGTTGGTGGACAGTTCTGCAGGCCACAAAATTATGTCTATTATGGATGGTCATTCAGGGTATAATCAAATTTGTATAGCCAAAGAAGATGTACATAAAACTGCATTTAGAGCCCCTGGTAATCTTGGGACCTTCGAGTGGGTCAAGATGCCTTTTGGATTGAAAAATGCTGGTGCTACTTATCAAAGGGCTATGAACACTATCTTCCATGAAATAGTTGGGGGTTTTCTGGAATGCTACATAGATGACATCATTGTTAAATCAGAATCTATTGATGATCATGTAGAGCATTTGAAGATAGCCTTTTCTAAGATGAAGCATTATCAATTGAAGTTGAATCCTGCTAAATGTGCTTTTGGAGTAATGGCAGGAAACTTTCTAGGGTATTTGGTCCATAGCAAAGGTATTCAAGTTGATAAAAACAAAGCTAAAGCTATTTTAGAAGCTAAACCTCCTTCAAACAAGAAAGAACTTCAAAAATTTCTTGGTCAATTGAATTTTCTTCGAAGGTTTATATCTAACACTGCAGGGAAAACTAAAGTCTTTTCTTCTTTGTTGAAACTGAAGGATGGAGAGGACTTCGAATGGACAAAAGAGCATGATGATGCTTTCAAGGCCATCAAGGAGTACTTGATCAATCCACCAGTTCTTGTTCCACCTAAAAAGGGAGAGCCTGTTAAGCTCTACTTGGCAGCAAACCATGACTCAATTGGAGTTCT
Source organism: Vaccinium darrowii (assembly GCA_020921065.1). NCBI lineage: Eukaryota > Viridiplantae > Streptophyta > Magnoliopsida > Ericales > Ericaceae > Vaccinium > Vaccinium darrowii. The sequence continues at coordinate 69,088 of JAFMTH010000087.1, read as the reverse complement.
ATTGGCTCAAGATAATGAAGAAGGAAAGGAGCAAGCTATCTATTATCTAAGTAGGTTTCTTAATGATTGTGAAAGTAGGTATTCTGCAGTAGAAAAGTTATGTTTAACTTTGTTTTTTGCTTCGAAGAAACTCAGGTACTATATGATGCCTAGAGTAACTTATGTAATTTCCCAGACTGATGTTATGAAGTATATGTTGTCTCAACCTGTACTTAGTGGCAGAATTGGGAAATGGATTGTATCTTTAATTGAATTCAATCTAGAGTATGTTCCTCAAAAATCAGTTAAAGGACAAGCTTTGGCTAATTTTTTGGCTGATCATCCAAACGGAATAGAGACTCCTGAAATAGCAGATGTTGACATTGTAACAATTAAACCATGGAAGATGTGGTTCGATGGTTCAAAAACATCTCAAATGGCTGGAATTGGAGTTGTTTTGGAGTCACCTCAAGGTCTGAAAACCAAATTTGGGTTTCGGATAAATGAGGGGGAATGTACCAACAATCAAGCAGAATATGAAGCCTTAATCATGGGGTTAGAGCTATTGCTTGCTTTGAAGGTTGATATAGTTGAGGTGTTCGGAGACTCTCAATTGGTTATAAACCAGGTAAAGGGAGAATTTGGTTGCCATAGTGTTGGCTTAAAACCTTATCATCAGTATGTGAAACTGTTAATTAAACAATTTCATATGATTACCTTCACTTATGTGCCGAGATTCTTTAATGAAGAAGCAGATGCAGTAGCACAAAGAGCATCAGGATTCAAGTTTATCACTGATGAAAGCAAAGAGTTTTGTCAGTTGACTTTAAGGAAATCCTTATCAATGCTTAAACATAGATATACTGATCTCGAAGTATGTGAAATTACTACTTCTCCTAGTTCGAACGATTGGAGACACCCACTGATAGATTATCTAACAAAACCTGATGCTAAAACAGATAGAGCAACAAGGTTAAGATCTGTAAATTACATTATGTACAATGGAGAGTTGTTCAAAAGAGGAGCAGATGGTTTATTGCTTAAATGTTTAGGCAAGGTAGACGCCTTTAGAATTATGGCAGAGGTCCATGAAGGTATTTGTGGGGCTCATCAAGCAGGCATCAAAATGAGATGGTTAATTCGAAGGTATGAATATTACTGGCCTACTATCCTTAAAGATTGTATTGATTATGCAAAAGGATGCCAAGCTTGTCAAAAGACAGGGTCTCTCAAGCGATTACCTGTTACTGAATTGCAATATGTAGTTAAGCCTTGGCCATTTAGAGGTTGGGCAATGGATATGATTGGCATGATCTACCCTGCCTCTAGAAGTGGTGATAAGTTCATTCTAGTTGCCACTGATTACTTTACTAAATGGGTGGAGGCTCAAACTTTTGAAAATGTATCTCAAGAACAGGTAATTGAATTTATTAAGAATATTGTTTATAGGTTTGGATCTCCAGAAACTATAACAGTAGATAATGGATCCATTTTCGAAGGTAAAGCAGTGAAGGCTTTTGCAGCTTCTCATGGAGTTTCTTTGATTAATTCTACTCCTTATTATGCTCAGTCAAATGGCCAAGCAGAATCAACCAATAAGATTATCAAAAGAGGTATTCAAAGAATGGTTGATAAAAATCCAGAGGAATGGCCAAGCTTGCTCTTAAATGTATTATGGGCATATCGAACCACTAAAAGAACCAGTACAGGTACTACTCCTTTTGCCTTAACTTATGGGCATGATGCTGTTTTACCAATGGAAATCGTGGTGAGATCACAAAGGGTTGTTTCTCAAAATGATTTGGATATTGGAGCATACTATCAAGCAATGAATATGGAGCTCGAAGAGGTAGATGAAGAAAGGATTAAAGCTCTGAATCAAATTCTGCTGCAAAAGTCAAGAGTGGCTAGAAGTTATAACAAGAAAGTGGCTGTTCGAAGCTTTGATATAGGTGATTTAGTATGGAAAGTAGTGTTACCTGTCAAAGAAAGAAAGCAAGGACTTGGAAAGTGGGCCCCAAATTGGGAAGGGCCTTTCCAAATTCATAGAGTTCTTAAAAGAGGGGCATATCATTTGAAAGATTTAAATGGTTATGTTCATAGAAGAAAGATTAATGGAAGATATCTAAAGGCCTATTTCCCAACTATTTGGGAGTCCTTTAGTAGAAGATAAAACTAAGTGTAGTTTGTCTTTTGTTTTGCTTGTGCTGTTCAAGATGAATCATAAGAAACAAGCAAAGGTTATGGTCTGAACTCAAAATTTAAATCAATAAGATCAATAATCCAAGCAGTTATAAAGTAATGGAATTGAGAGAAAACAAACATTTCATTCATTACTTAGAAACTGTACAATGGTATCCTTTAAGTCACTCCATACATGAGCACCTCTGCTACAAACAAAGTCATAAATTTCCTTTTGATCAGAGGTCTGTTGTAGTTGACTTTTAAGATCTTTAATAATTACAATTGATTGAGAAGCTCTGCTCATAGAGGTTTGTATATTGGAGGTAGTCTTATCAATCTCTCCTCTAACTTGAAGCAAGGCTGCTTCTAGACGAGCTTCTTCTTCTTTCAGATGACGAAGCCTGATGATATCTTGATCATGAGAAGAAATTACACTTCGAGCTTCATCATCTGCACTGGATAATGCTGCCTTCAAATTTTCTCTCAGAAGGTGCTTCTCTTGAACTTCACAAAGTTGATGAGCTTTCACTTGAAACTCAGAAGCTCTATCCAGAAGTTGTTTATGAAGCTCTTGAGAAGCAGGTTTTAGTGCCCAAGCAGCTTGACAGCATATATCCAAATGGACTTTTAAGCCTCCTTCAGCCAAATTTTCAAAATTCAGCTCTGTGAGTCGTTGGAGGATCTCCTTCAGTTCTTGAATTTCTTCTGGAGTAAAGGTAGGCTTGACCAACTCAGAAAGAGATGAGCTATACTGGACCTTGAGTTGGTTGATAGGAGATTCAGAAGAGGGAATTGGAGCCTGGGGATTGGTGATTCTTCGACAGAAATCACTCACTCTTAGCCTGAATTGCTCCAATGAAGAAAGGTCACCAACAGAGGTGCTAGTAGAAGCACCAATTTCCTGCTAAGAAAATGTATAAACATATTCAGGCTTGAGCTTTTAGAAAAATGTGATGGTCATAAGCTTGAAGTACCATTAGTTTACCTCAATTCTTGAAGTAACAATACTTGGAACTGGATCAGGACCTGCTCCCTCAAGCACCAACTCAGGTTGATTAGTAATTTTGACAGTTGAAAAGCTTGGTGTGATCTCAGGGAATAGACTCCTGTCATCTTTTAGAGTTGAAATGTCAACTTCAGATTGAGCAGGTATATTAGCCTCAGAAGGTTTATCAACACTAATAATCAGAGGCTCTTCAGGAATGGTTTGTTTAGCTTTAGTTACAGGTGAACCAGCAGTATGCTGTTCAGATACAGCCTCAGGTTCAGAAGTTGGCTCCTGTAGGGGATCCTTAGTCATCGAAATAGAGAATTCTGCAGCAGAACCTGTATGAATTGATGTTGATGCTTTAATACTTTCTGACACCAAGGCTTGTGCAATGACATGTCTTATGGGAGCAGTTAAGTCTTGTAATATACCTCCTAATGGGATGATTGGAGTGTGAGCTTCAATTGTCCTAGTGGATGAAGTAAGCTTTGATTTAGGCTTTGCAGCTTGAGGATCAGATGTCTGTACAGGTGTCTTTAAAACCTCAACATGTTTAGCCTTTGTTCTCTTTTCTGCAAATAGATCAATTCATAAAATTGAGAGATAAGAAAGTAAGTTCAAAGGGATTGATGAAATTAAAAGTCACAACAGCTTACCCTGTATAAATTGGCCTATAGTAACATCTTCTGTTTCTTCTTCTTCTTCTGGTTCTTCAATTAGTATTTTCCTTCTGGGCTTCGAAGCCTTATAAACCTTAGCAAATTTGGCCTCCTCTTGGCTAGGTTTTGTCTCTGGTGATAAGGTTTCTTTTTTCCTCTTGGCTTCTAAAAAGACAAGGAAAATAGTTATCAGTAAAAGCCAAAGGTTAACAGAATTAGAAGAGAGAGAGGAGATTTTAACTTCGAACCTGGGGAAGCAGAGGTTTGGATAGGTTCCCTCTCTTTTCGTGCCCTTTTCTTGGGAGTAGATTCTGCAGAACGAGTCATAAGAAAGGAACAGAAGAGGATCGAAGTGGCAAAAGTTACACAAACGATAAGAAGCTCACCCGATGGAGGGGTTCTTTGTTGTTGAGATCTGGTCACAATCTGTGGTATTGATCGAAGTGGTTGGACATCTAAAGCAACAGGTACCAAGGCAGAAGATTGTATGTCTGGTGTTGTTTCTCTTTGGTCTTGTTGGGATTTGCTTCTTCTCTCAACACCAAACCCATCGTCTGATACAGAAAGTGAACTAGAAAGTGCTTCACCTTCATGTATAATAGGACATCCGATATGGTTTACAAAGCGCTGTGCTGAAGGGGTTTGATTATATAGATCAATAAGGTTATGCCACCAACGGGTAAAATTAGTGAAAATTGGACTGTCCATTGAAAATTGGAAAGGTTTGAAGGCAGCTCTAGAATTTCTGTACACCACGTTTATACGTGAAAGTACATTCTTATCAACCTTCTGTCTGACATAGAGAGGAACATTCACTTCTCCGGGATAAGGACATGGAATGGCTTGTACCATACCAAACTGTCTGGCAAACTGGGCAGGACAATAAGTCTCACAGTGAGTTTGTTTGCAGCCTCCAATAATCCCTCCTATGAAAAGCTCTCTTGGAAGTAGAATGCTTCCCCAAGCAGCAGCAAAAGTACTGGCACCTCTATTCTCCAACATGTCTTTTATCCAAGAGGGCCCAATGTTCCAATCAGTGAAAGGTCGAAATTCTGTTTCTTCCTTATCCTCCCTCATATTGATAAAGTATTGTAGGTATCCAACCAATGTGAGGGGTTTAGAAGCTAAAACTCTGAACCTGTCTCCATAGACATTAACAGGTTCTGAAATGGCAACTTTAAAGACAGGGAAATATGCCAAAATCCATAATTGCAAGAACCAGAGAGGGCCTCCTATATTGCAATTAAGTGGTTTTGATTGGCTATCAGATCCTATCTTGTAGACATAGCCCAAGAAGTATGAAGCCAGATCGAACTTCTCACCTATAGAAAGACGATGTGCCAAAGGAGCAAATTCATGCATAATCTTCTTACCACTATGGCAAAATACCATTTTGCACAACGTATATAGAAGATATGCAAAGAACTCCCTGTCAGTCACCGGTTTGCTAAACTTGGCTTCAGCTTGAAGGAAATTCCCATATGATGCATATGAGCCAGAAGTTTTCATGATTTTCAAGAGTGGGATATTAATGGAGTCAGAAATATCAAGCATTGGACCGAACGGAGGAAGTCCAGTAAGAAATGACACATCTAGAACTGTAGGACCCATCATTCCACAGTTGAAACGAAAATAGTTGAACGATGCATCCCAAAAGGCTAGGGTGGCATGTATGAGAGCAGGGTTCTGACGGATACCATATCGAAGCAGTGAGATGATATGCCAAAGCCCAGTCTGCTCTAACTCCGTTTTCTTATGCTTCATCATATGCTCAGTCCATTCACCCCATTCCTTGTCTTGAACTGGCCAGCACGCAAAATTCTTTGTAGGCCAATTTACAAAATCCAGTTCTTGATCTTTTATAAGTTTACCTTCTCCTAAGATGGGATAACATGAGGTAAATTTGAGAGGAAGATCGAAGAATGCAGGCCCAAGAATGTGGGTATCAACTCGGTCAGGGTTCGTAATAAAGGTTTGTTACTGCAACTCACTCTTAGGGTTTGATGTCTCCGCTTTGACATATCTTCTGAGAGTGAGAGAAGAGTTGCCCATTGTGGTATCACTTCCAGAAGCCATGTCTGTAAGAGTTTGGAAACCTAGGAGGGAAAGCGGAGTGTTTGAAGGTTTGAACGTATGATGAAAGCGGTTCAAGCCCTAGATTTATACTTTGTGATGAAGCGGTGTATCGATTCGGGTCAAATATTCTATTTAAGGCAATTGGGCTTATATTATTTTAGGCCCAAGTTTAAACTCTAACCCGTAAACAATATTCTCTTTTTTGATTTTAAATCATTAAAGTTTTCCAAACCATTCCTTATTGGTTTAATATCTTCATGTGTGATTTTTCAGTAGTTCGAACTGGTTTAAAGTACATACGAATGCTTCGAAGGGCATTGAAAAGTGTAGAATAAACCATAAAAACTGAAAATTGCATTAACATAGAAGAATTTACATGCTGCAAAGGGAAATCCTATTACAATCGAAGAAAATTAAATCTACTTTGATGGAGCAGCAGTTGGAGTAGGAATAACTTGGAGATAGTGAGGAAAGCTCCAAGTCACCAAAGCATGAAATTTTGCCCAAGAGAAATCAAAAAATTCTTTTTCCTTTATCCTGACCTCAGCTTCTCCATCTAGTTTGAGTTTTTTCTCAATCAGAGGCCTGATCCTCAAGACCAGAGCTTTGGCCTTGGCTTCGAGCTTGGCCAACTTGAGAGCATTCCTCTTTGCACAGCTTTTGAACCTCTTTCGAAGTCTCTTGGAGATCCCAGATGGAATTTCGAAAGGCTTTCCTTTCAGATTTTCTATCTTATTATGAAGCTTGACAACCTGATCATGTGCTATCTCATAGTCATGAAGGTCTTGGTTGAAAACATGAGCAGCACTGTTGTTTTTCATCCACATTCGAAGGAGGGGAAACTGGCTTAGAAAAGAATGAAGAAAATAGCCAGTTAATGTAGAAACTGAGCATTGAATGGTTTCACATGCCCATAAGAAATTCTTACAAGGGATGTCTTCTTCAAGAATCCCTATATCCAAGAATGCAAAAGCAGCCAATAGTTCTTTGGCTCTAACAGAATCAGATTGTGGGTAAAGTGAGTAAGAGTAATCAGCTTGAAATATAATGGGATCGAAGTTGATACTCTTCAATTCTTGAAACCAATCTGGATGGTCAGGAAGGTTTCGAAGGGAAAGGTTGGAAGGATCAACAAATTCTCCCTCAAAATGAGGCCTTCGAACCTCATTTAACCAATAAATGTATTGGCTCTTGGCTTTCTGTTTGAGTTCACCATGGCCAGCGAAGCCAGATTTTTCATCTTCACACACCTTGAAGAACATGGGAGTAAGACAGGTGGCAATAAGACTGTCAAGTACCATGATATTAGGATCACGCCTAATAAGAGGAGATAAATATCTACTCATAGCCAATGAGCGGTATTTGCTCCAACCCTTGTAACCAGCAGGGTCATCCATTTTTACCACCACTATTTCAGATGGTAAACCCCACAGAAAGGGTTTGAAAGAAGGAGAAGTGGGAGGGTTCCATGGATCAATAGGTTCGGAATCCTCTACTTGAACCAAAACAAAAGAACGATCCCTTCGAATTTCACCAACAATTGGTGTAACAGCATTGTTAGTATTGGTAGGGGTTGGGTCTTGAATAACCAAGCGTTCGAAGGCATTTTGAGTGTCAGAAACGTTGGTCATGGTTAAGTTTAGCTTAAGAAGATAAAAGCAAGATTAGAATAAAGGTTGGTGATCCATTTTACCAGTGGTTGAGTGCTTTTATAAACTTAAAATCCGAATTTGAAACGATTCAAATCTTGTAAACGAGGAACGTGGGTGTTAACTGCCCATTTTTTATGAACCTCTCACAGAGACCGTAAGAATCGATTACAACTGCATCATTGGAAGTGGCGAGAACTGCCAATAACTTCTGCTTTGGAAGTTTACAGGAATTCGAAGCGGCAAAAGGCACATTAACACTTATTCAAATTCCTTGAACAAAGATGTTAATGTGGGGGGTATGTTTACATATAAAATTAACAAATCCAATAATTAATTGACACGTAATGGAAAATGCCAAACGTTGGCAATTACATGTTGATAAAAACACACTGGATTAAAGGAATGTAAATGATTAAATACGATGTCGTATTGAAGCCAAAGATGAAAAGCAGTTATTGGCAGTTACAAGCCATTGCTGACGTAAAGGATGGTTTCGAAACCATGATTTTAACTGCTAAACGTGTAAACTCCACGTATGAACTTGGGAAACGAAGCAAACTGGCAGTTATAACACGTGGAATATTTGTCGAAAGGCAGTTATTCATCTTATTGTTTAATCATTTGAGTTTGTTGAAACAACTGCACAGAGTCAAAATCAAAGCTTCTGAAGGAAGAATTAGAAGGATTCAAATTCAGACGTGGAGGAGGAAACAACTGCCAACATGAAGAGTGGAAGTTAAAGTTCGAAGCAAGCCAATGTTCAAATGCATTGAGCGGGAAGTTCAAATTGCAAGCAACGTCTATAAATAGAAGAAATTGAAGAGTGAAAAGCCCCCGGACAAATCTTCAACAAACAGCTATCAAAAAACTGATGCTTGGTTTGTTCATTGGCAAAGTAGTTTAGGAATTCGAACTCAGTTCGAAGTAGTTTTAGGATCTCGAACTCAGTTCGAAATAGATTAGGAAGTAGTTTAGGATTAATTTCGATTGTTCCTGTAACAATCACCAGTTTGAAGCTCTTGTATCTGAAGTTGGAGACAATTTCGAAGTAAGTTTACCTTTGATTCATTGATCGAAGTGTCTTGTTTCTTTTTGTTCTTCGATTTCCTAAGTTTGTTGGTTTCATTTCTTCACTTGTTGAAAAATCCTCTTAATTGGGGTAATTGAACCAATAAAACACAATCGCCTGATTAGATTTGGTTTTTCCAAAGTTAATCTGAGGGAGAAGATTGAAACTCTCTCTGGCACGCTCGCACACAATTATTTCCATTGCAAAGAAGTAAAAAGAACCAAAACACCCCCCTAATGAGATCGAGCAAATAAGAAAAGCAATGCATGATGATAGGGTCCGGAGTGACACTCGAATTGCCCAACTCATGGCAATTATGGTGAACATCCAGAGCCGACTCCCCCCACCTCAGCAGCAAATACCCGATGCTGAAGAGGTTCCTCCTGAGGAACAGCCGGAACAACCCCCTGAGAACCCCCAATTGGCTGAAATGCTGGCTAAAATACTTAAGCTGGAAGAATCTATGGCCAAAAGTGAGAAACGTGCCATTACCGGCTTTGATATGAACAAACTTTGCATCTTCCCGGGCGCTAAGCTCCCTAAAAAGTTCAAACATGTGGACTTCGAGAAGTTTGATGGAACTGGGGATCCAAGAGGACATGTTCAAGCGTACGTGAGCTCCCTCTCGCTACAAGAGGTCGATGAGCCTGCCATGGCTCAAATGTTTCACGAAACTCTCACCGGGCCCGCGCTCCAGTGGCTCTTGTCTCTCGATATCTCGAAGAGACGAACTTGGGAAGAAATGGTGGCCTCTTTCATCAAACAATATGAGTATAATGTTCAGCTTAAGGTCACTACCCGCGAACTTGAAAGCATTAAGATGAAGGAAAAAGAGTCGTTCGCAGACTTTGTGAAAAGATGGAGGGCAAAGGCCGCGCAAATGACAGATCGTCCCAGTGACAAGGACCAAATGCGCATCATAACCAAAAACCTTCAGCCTGATTTGGCTCAGTATATGGTAACGGCTCAAGCCCATGATTTTGCCACTTACTTTGAGACGGGCTTGTCCATTGAAGAAGCCTTGCAAAGTGGGGTATTGAAGAAAGGAGATTCAGTCCTCAAACCGAAACGCAATTACATTGGGAACACCTCATCTCTATATGCGAACCCCAGTTACTCAGCCGGCACTTCGTCCAACTCCATGAATCATCAACCACATAGAACTGAACCAGTAAATGCTATCTTGTCCCAATCAGCTCAACCAATTCAACCCCCACAGAACCAAAGACCCCGGCGTATCTTCACCCCTCTCCCTTTACCTCTACCTGTCATCTTCGAGCGGCTCGTACAACAGGGAAAAATCAAACCTCTCCAACCAATTCCACCTCCACAGAATCCTCCACCAAGCTATGACCCGAATACCTTCTGTATCTTCCATCAAACTCCTGGCCATCCCACCGAAAGGTGCCAGCGGCTGCGTCATGAGATTCAGAATCTCATTGACAATAAACAAATCCGAGACCCCACCGAAAAGCCCAATATTGTCACCAACCCTTTACCAGCACACAAGAGGAATGTCGATATAGGTCAAATTACCCTCAGCTCCACTCAAAAGGACTTAAATTCCGCTCCATTTAACCCAAGCCAGTTCATTGTGCCAGAAACGGATCCTAAGCCCATTGTACCTATACCAACCGAATCTGATGTGTGCTTTCTGGATGCACATTTAACCCCCACCATTTGGCAGAAATGGGGTGATCTGATAATGGCCATAGAAGCACGAGAATATGAGCAAATGGTGACTACTGATGTGGAAGTATGGCCGCAAGATGAGCAGTTTGACGAAGAACCCACGTTTGATGCTTTGGGTAATCTGCTGTTTGCAGGGCCACTTGATGGATTCGCGCCACCAAACCAGTTTGGGCCATTACCTGTAGAAGAAGGTCAAAAACAGAATGGGACGAGAGAGATTGAGGCGTCCAAAGATGTGCAGGAAGTTGAATGGAATCCCATGCCGAATAAATGGCAGCCTGAGGACCCCAATAATCCTTTGGATGGGTCTACACTTCCCATGCTCTTTGATGAGACGTATTTTCCAAAGCCACCGCTGTGGGAAGGCCGCCCAGGTTTCTCTATAATGAGCAAACATGCCGTAAGCCGAATGACAGAGGGAATAGAGTTCGCACCTTATAATTACATAATCGATGAAAATCTTCCGGCGCCCCAAGCGCAAATTCCCGAGGATTATAATATCATGGTGTTGAACGGTGGTTTACCCGATGTTTGGGAACAACAGATGGAGGAAGATGTCATGGCCAAAGTATGGGTCAATCAGAATGAAGGCATATCGCTCTCACCGCTGTGGGTCGGAAAAGATGAAGTATGGGCCGTTAATGAGGCAGCGATGGAAAAAGAAGATGTATGGAGCGAAGCGTTTGTGGAAGGAATTATTAAGGGTTTAGAAGGAACCAGCATTGAAAAAGGGAAGAGAAAGGCAGAAGGAGATCTTGTCGACCTTTACACGGATTACACCGATCTGTGGGGAGACGACATTGATTCGGTTCTTCACTTGCTTCGGAGCGGACGATTTTATCAGCCGCCTCAGGTTTACACTGGAGAAACCTCTAACCCACCACCTAAATCCCTAAGCCAGCCACCTTATAACCCAGCTCCACAAAATAACCCAATTCCAAATCACCTAACCAACCCCAATGACCCGATGGCCGATCCCATTGATTTTCAAAACCTTTTCGACCCACCAGCCAACCAATCCCAGGCTACCCCCGCGGCCAATGGTCGCATGCCTCGTTCAAAATCCCTACCAACAGCTGAAGAGAATCCCATCCAGAAACAGCTTGAAAGAACCCCAGCCGCTCTAACCATTTGGGGGCTACTCATGAGCTCCAGCGAGCATCGTCAGAAGCTAGCTCGTGCATTGTCCTGCATGGAGATTGCACCTGATATCACCCCAGAAGCCATGATGGCCGCTATTGTTACCAAACCCACTGTTGCTACCAAACCTGCCAAACATGTAGTAACCTTCACCGAGGCCGATCTCCCGCTGGAGGGGACCGATCACAACAAACCTTTGCACGTGACCATGAAGTGCATGGGGAAATGGATCCCCGTTGTGTTAATAGACAATGGCTCTGCGCTCAATGTCTGTCCTCTCCGGACGGCCTTATGCTTGGGACTCAAACCGAAGGATTTCACTCCGTCTGACCTCACTGTTCGGGCTTATGATAACACTCGTCGCAGTGTATTAGGTACCGTTGAAATGGAGATTGCTGCAGAAGGGTTTAAGTCGACGGTGGAGTTTCATGTACTCGAGATTCCAGCTTCATTCAATTTGCTGTTGGGTCGTCCTTGGATGCATCGACCCGATATTATGGCAGTCCCGTCCACTCTACATCAGAAAGTATTGCTCGGATTAGAAAATGGGACGATTACCCTTTACGGAGACACGGGCATTCGCCCCCATGCTGAAGATAATGCTCCCCTGTTAGAAATTATGCATGATGAGAATGATGTTCAACTCGGGGGGTTTGCTTTTGATACATCCAATGGTGTGTTTACACTTCGCATTGATGATGATTTCTCCATCAGCACCACAGTTCTCGAAATGATGAGGAGGATGTCGTATTTACCAGGCACTGGCTTGGGTCGAACCCGCCAAGGGGTGGTTCAATTTCCAGATTTCCCCTCCCAGCGAGGCCGTTTTGGATTAGGATACGAACCCGCATCGAAGGGAAAGCGAAAGGGTGAGACCAATGAGGCAGAAAGTAGTGCCAATCGCCAGATGCGCTTTGTCGAGGAAGGATCGAATGCACCATATCATGGCCAACCGGAGCCATTTGTAAGCGAAATAAGTGGAGAGGTGCACCCTGGATTTGAAATCTTTGCTAATGATGTTTGGGACGGCGAAGACGAGCATGAAAAGGTCGAGAAATTGATAAAAGACCTGAAAACAGACTGGGTGGAAGCTCTGGATGGAGGGGTCTTGATGTCAATGTTCGACGAGGTCAGTCTAACAGGTAAGGATGAAGAGGAGCCAGCAGTGATGATGCTCGGGCAGGAGGCCTTTGAAGACCCTAGCGTGCTGATTGTGGATGCTGTAGGAGGATATAAGAATTGCGCTTTCACGCCTGTTGTAAAATTCACTGGCACTTTCACCGAGTCCGAGTCTAATCCCGAGTCTGAGTCTGTTTCTGTCTTTGAGTCGGAGATCGCGCCTCGGGCCACTCCAGTTTGTAGTTTTTCTTTTGAGTTTGAGTCCACTGCTATGTACTGCACCCCTGCGGGTTTCATGAATGAAATGGGTTCTGATTTCGCTTACTTTGCTGTCCCCGAAATAAATTGTGTTGACCCTGATGATGACGAGACCGAGTTTGAGGGAGAAATACCCAAAGAACTTAAGTCTCTAATCGAAAGGGAAAATGAAAGGCATGCTCAGCCAATAAAAGAAGAAGTGATTTCAATTAAATTGAGAGATGAGGAAAACCCTCACATGGTTCAAATCGGATCCGGGCTATCTTCGGAGGAACAAGAATCACTCGTTGATTTACTCAAAGAATTTGAAGATGTTTTCACTTGGTCCCACACAGATATGCCCGGAATCGATCCTGAAATTGTGCAACACCGAATTCCCCTGTATCCCGACGCGAAACCAGTGAAACAGAAATTGAGAAAAATCAGGCCAGATTGGGTCGAGAAGGTCAAAGAGGAAGTTACTAAACAGTTCGACACCGGTTTTCTGATGGTAACTGAATCCCCGCAATGGGTTGCAAATATTGTGCCGGTGCCCAAGAAAGATGGGAGAGTCAGAGTCTGTGTGGACTTCAGAGATTTGAACAAAGCCAGCCCAAAGGATGACTTTCCCTTACCACACATTGATGTACTAGTGGATAATACAGCAGGGCATGCACTGCTGTCATTCATGGATGGATTCTCGGGATACAACCAGATTCTGATGGCACCAGAAGATCGAGAGAAAACAACCTTCACCACTGAATGGGGAACGTTCTGTTACCGAGTCATGCCGTTCGGATTGAAGAATGCTGGGTCAACCTACCAACGAGCCGCAACGACCTTGTTACATGACATGATACATAAAGAGGTCGAGGTTTATGTGGACGACATGATTGTAAAAGCAAAAGAGAGAGAAGGACACCTTCCGGCGTTGCGCAAATTCTTTGAAAGGATACGGAAGTATCGGATGCGTCTCAATCCGCAGAAGTGCACATTCGGAGTCACGGCTGGCAAAATGTTGGGATTCATGATCACCACCAGGGGAATCGAGGCGGACCCGTCAAAAATCAAAGCAATATTGGAAATGGAGCCGCCAAAGACGGAGAAAGAAGTTCGGAGTTTCCTCGGAAAAATTCAGTTCATCAGTCGATTCATCGCCAAGTTAACCTCAACTTGCGAGCCGATGTTTCACCTGCTCAAGAAAGGGGTGCCGTTCGGATGGGACGATAGATGTCAGAAGGCGTTCGAGGCAATTCGAAAGTACCTCCAGAATCCACCAGTGCTGATGCCGCCGATACCTGGTAGGCCATTAATTCTTTACTTATCCGTGTCACAATCGGCAATGGGGTGCATATTGGCACAAGAAGGAGAAGCTGGGATAGAAAAAGCCGTTTATTACTTAAGCAAGAAGATGGTGGGAGCGGAGGAAAGATATACCCCGTTGGAGAAGACATGTTGGGCCCTCGTTTGGGCCTCCAAAAAGCTGAGGCATTACATGCTAGCCTATTCAGTGACGTTAATCTCTCGAATGGATCCCCTCAAGTATTTATTCGAAAAACCAGCGCTCACCGGAAAACTGGCACGATGGTTGCTCCTACTGGCTGAATTCGAACTCAAATATGTGACGCGAAAATCAGTAAAAGGAAGGGCTGTGGCAGAATTCCTAGCAGATCATCCAATTCAGGGGCCTGAAGATACAGAATTTCAATTTCCCGATGAACATGTCATGACGATATCAGAAGACGTTTGGAAATTGTACTTTGATGGAGCTGCAAATCAAAAGGGGTTCGGGATCGGCATATTGTTGGTTTCACCAGAAGGCCCGCATATTCCCCTCTCTTTCAAACTAAACTTCGAGGTTACCAATAACCAGGCAGAGTACGAGGCGTGTATTGTCGGAATGGAAGCTGCTCTGGAAATTGGGGTGAAAAAGATGGAGGTGGTAGGAGATTCAAATTTGGTAGTTTCCCAGGCCAACGGTGATTGGAAAGTACGGGAAGAGAAGTTGAAGCCATACCACAAGGACCTAGACGATCTGATCCATCGATTTGAGCAAGTCACCTTTACCCACATACCAAGGATGAAGAACCAGTTTGCCGATGCTCTCGCTACCCTGGCATCCATGGTAGAATTGCCTGTTGGGGTAAGAATGAGGCCCATCATGATCGAACAAAGGAACAAGCCGGCCTATGAATATGTGATGAACATTGATGAAATTGACGATGGCTTGCCTTGGTACCACGATATTTGGAATCTGGTCGAGAAAGGGGAATATCCAGAAAGAGCAAACAAGAAGGATCGGATAGCATTACAAAGGTTGGCGTCACAATACATCATTTGCGGTGGAAGGCTGTACAAAAGGTCATACTGCGGCATGCACAAATTATGTATTCATGGTGACGACACGAAGAGAGTAATGGAGGAAATTCATGAAGGTATCTGTGGCCCTCACATGAGTGGATTAATGATGGCGAAGAAGATTTTGAGGCAAGGGTATTTCTGGTTGACTCTGGAAACTGATTGTGTTCAGTATGTGCGAAGATGTCACAAATGCCAAGTACATGCTAATCTCATGCACGTTCCACCATCAGAATTACATACGATGGCGACGCCTTGGCCTTTCTCGGTGTGGGGCATAGACGTAATTGGGAAAATCACGCCATCAGCATCAAATGGGCACAAATTCATATTGGTAGCAATTGATTATTTCACAAAATGGGTAGAAGCAGCTTCATACGCTACATTGACTGCAGTACAAGTGGCTCATTTCATCAAGCAAAACATCATCTACCGATATGGGGTCCCCAATGCTTTCGTGTCGGACAATGGTGTGCATTTCAAAGGGAGGGCGGCAGAAGTGTTGGAGGAATTCAATGTTCAGGTGCACAAATCAACAGTATATAGGCCGCAAACTAACGGAGCAGTGGAAGCGGCAAACAAGTCAATCAAGAATATCTTGGAGAAAACCATCGAATCGTCTAGAGATTGGCATGAGAAGCTACCATTAGCACTATGGGGGTATCGCACTTCTATTCGTACTCCGACGGGGGCAACACCCTATTCTCTAGTCTATGGGATGGAGGCTGTGCTTCCCATTGAGCTAGAAGTGCCGTCTTTGAGGGTGTTGATAGAAAACGAGGTCAATGAGGCTGACTGGTTGAGCGATAGATTCGCAGAGCTAATGCTGTTTGATGAAAGACGGCTACGGGCATTGTACCACATTCAGGGATATCAGAGAAGAATCGCCCGCGCGTTCAACAAGAAGGTGAAATCCAGAGATTTGGTCGAAGGAGACATGGTGGTAAAGGAGATTCGGGCACCGATATTTGACCCGCGAGGGAAATTCAGGCCGAAATGGGCAGGGCCGTACATCATCAAGACTATCCTCGACGGTGGGGTAACAGTGATTCTTGATCTGGACGGTAACGAATTCAACAATCTTGTCAATTTGGACCAACTCAAGCGATATTACCCCTGAGAGATGCTCGTTGGGCGAAAAATCGCAAGGGCGAGCCGACCCAAGCAAAATTTAGAGCAAGCCTGCTAGACCGGAAACCTACACTGGGCGGCCTAGGCAAAATTCAAGGCAAAAATTCAAAAAGAGAGAGCTCGTTGGACCGAAAACCTGAAAAGGCGGTACCAGGCAAAATTTAGAGCGCAAAAAGGGGAGTGTTAATACCCGAGTGAACCTTAGCCTGAACTACGCCATGACCTGATTCCTTGAGAAAGGATACGTAGGCAACCCTATCCCGGGGTTCGGTCCAAGTCTTCTGAGTTGGTCTGCGTTAACGCAATATCTGAAGGAGATAGTATGCGGAATCAAGTGAACCAAGAGGGGGAAACCCTTCATCGTTCAATTTCATTCAAATCACTTCTTCGATTACATAAGCTGAGCAAACATTCAAAAAAAAAAAAAAAAAATGGATGCACCATTTATTCTGGGAAACAACTTAGTTAAGTCGTGAGAGTCAGTCCACGTTGTTGCCGAATCTCGCTTCCAGCTCCCCTCTGAGCCATTCACGATACTTTCCTCGCAGATGAATACTTGGATACTGGTCTCGGACCCAAGTCACTCTACTTCCCCAGTCACGGCGATAAGCCTCGATCGCTGAATGTTTAAATTCGGGGAGATGAAAATCAGCGGGATAGGAGAATTTCACTTCTTGACGAATCCCAAACTGGCGAAGGATGCGCTGAGGAAAATAGAAAGTGAAGCCTGTCAGCCCAGCCAGAACCACCCATGAGTGTCCCATATGCTTAACCGTCATATCGGGCAAAGGAAGCCAGTGGCACCTCCAAGTAACATACTCCTCTTCCACAGCCATAAAGAAATCCAGCCATTCCTCCACATTGCGACGAGTTTCGATGAAACCTCTCTTCCTCTAGTCCTTAGCCCGGTAAACCCAATCATTCGCTGGATCTGCGACCAGCTTCATTTTGTCGCACAGCCACATCTGCCAAACCAAAGCCAAAACTCATAAGTCCGAACCGAACCTTAAAAAAAAAAAAAAAAAAAAAAAAAAAAAAAAAAAACCTGAAGCAAAAGGGGGCTCCCGGCGAAAATATCTGTTCTTCTAGATTTCACCGCATCCAAGCCCATGAGAGTCTCCGCTAAAACCATGGGAACGACATCCCGTCGTTGCTCAATCTGCGCAGCAACTGAAATGATCGAGGAATTGGGGTTGCCGTCGTTTGGAACCAACAGGTAGGTGGCAAGGAGGCACATGCACAAAGCAAACATGCGGCGATTCTGGACTGTGTAATCCAACGGATTGCCGTGAGGGCTGAAATCGGCATAGAGGCGAAGGATGTCGAGCGAACCTCCGCGAGTCAAGTGCCTTGCAACACCTTCACTCGCGCCGAGCTTATCTTTCAGGATCTTAATCAAGTTGGCACGGAGTGGAGGAACCACTGGTTCGGTCTCGGGACGAGTCTCGAGGTATGCATGAAATTCCTCAACAGTGGGGGAAAGTTCTTGAAGACCAAAGCGGAACACATGAAGCTCGGGATCCCAAAATTGGGTAGCGGCATGCAAAAGCTCGGGATGGATGGGAATGGAGTGGATATGGCGTAAGGAGTTGAGATGGTGGCTGCGAAAGTTGAACCAATCAATGTTTTCGAAGCTTGCAATCCATGGTTGAAGCACAGCGGACGCGAGCATGGCCATCACGTGGATCCGGAAAGGAAAGAAATGGAGAATGGAAGTACAAAAAGTGGAATAGTGAAAATTGATGTGGAGAAAATGCCTGGCAAAGCATGGGATTTATAGTGGGATTGTGGTGACTAGTGTATATATGTATATATACTATAATAAGAGAATCCAAGACGTTCAAAGTTCATCCCCAAGAAAATCTGCACGTGAAATTTTAAAAGAATCTTGGAAACAGGTAGCATCTATTGGAAAATGTAGGAGGAAAACTTTGAAAAAGTATATGAGAGCCTTGGGAAGGAAATTTGAATAGTTTATATGCAGTTTGGGGCAAAAGAACGTCATGCAAAGGGGACAAGAAAGTGCCTTGGGAAGAACAAGATGCTGCCAGGACTCGGGTTCAGGCGCCTGAACCATCTCCTTCAGGCGCCCAGACCAAGTTCTGGCGCCTGAATCGTCCTCCTTCAGGCGCCCAGACCCAGTTCAGGCGCCTGAACCGTCCTCCTTCAGGCGCCTGGAAACCAGATATCAGCATTCTCACTTTTGATCCCCGAATTCAGTTCCATGCATTTTTGACAAGTTCCATTGATCCCAACATGTTCCAGCGGACATTTATGACTTGCGGGGAGGTTCCATTCGTAAAAGATCCGGGAAACGAGACGTTTAGGCCAAGTTTTCCGCAGACAGGGCATGGTTTAGCATTTCAAAATCATAATTAAAGGTTGCAAGCGGATTCTATCAAGTTCGAATGGCTGAATTGGTCGGATATGACGTTGCAAAGGCAGTGGGACGTTTATTCACGGAGAAGAACGCGTGGCATGAAGAATCGTCCTTTCAAACAAGCACTATGGATGCCAAATGCCGTCCTAGGGTCATTTGTGTCGTTTCATTCATCTAAATGAATTGTGTGTATATGTTTGAGTCAAGTGAAAGTGTCGATAACGTTCGTTGTCATGTTTATTGTATATCCGAGTCGTTTATGTCAATGGTTGTTCATTTTAACGTGTTTCGGACAAATTCACGAACACGCGTGTCAATCACCGTGTTTCGCTGTATGGCCTGTATATACGCTTGTCAAAGGAACCTTTTGCTTGTTTTTCGTGAGTTTTACAACCGGTGTTTTGCTATGATCACAATGAAGAGACGCATGAACAATATGTGAAGTGCAAATCATATATCCAAATATGACATCCATGAAAAGTCAGTACATGCAAGTCAACATGAATCGAATAATCAAGTCATAAGTACTGGGGCAAACACATGCCCGAACAAGCAAAACAGGCGCGCAGGCCCGATCCAAAAAGCTACTTGGGCACGCAGGCCCGAAATGGTAAAAGAAAAAGCTGATCTAAGAAGCAAAAGTAAAACTCATAGTAACCTAAGATCACCTAAGTGCTAACTATGGGTCACCTATCTCCTCGCCCTCCTCCTCGCTCTCCGCTGTGTCCTCCGGGACAGGCTCCAGTGGGGTAGGCTCATCTGCAGTAGGCCCTCTGCTCATCGATGGCTCGCCAACTCTCTGACGAACCGATCGTCCGTCCGCGCCATCCTCATCCTCGGACTCTCTCATCGCAACATAGCCTACTTCCTTCGAGCGGAATAGGCGGATGGTCGTTGATCCAGGACCTGCGACGCCGCCCCTCTCGCGTCTCCGGGGCGCCTGTAAGCAAGTCAAAGCACATAGCATGTCAGCATTCTGCAAATCAAACATATGTCGGAATCAAATTCAGAAAACTAAAAAATACCGGAATACTCCTGGAAAGAGGAGGGCAGGGAGCAACTGGAGGGGCAGGGTCGCCCGGCCGTCGGAGCACCACGTCGGCACCAGCCACCAGCTGGCGAACCAGAGTCCGCAGACTGTGAGTCTGCTCGTAGTAAAAGCGCGCGGTGTCCTGGGAAAACTGCATCAGGAAGCAACAGTCTCAACAAACAAGTTTCAACATTGATGAAAAGCAAAAAAAAAAAAAAAAGGGGGAATAATGGAACTTTGCATACCGGGCCAGTAGGAAGCGGGAGGTCGGCAGCTGGTCGAGGAATATCTACATACCCTCTCTCTCCCTCAGGTGTCTGTACAGAGACCTGCCACAACCTCATAGCCTCGTAGGCCGACCTCTCAGAAGGCTCAGGCTCTCCTGCAACAGCACCGCCCCACCTCTCTCTGAGGACAGGTCTGAGTCCACTCCCTCCAGGCATCACCTCCTCGCTCACCCTCTCTCCCTCTCTAGCCCTCTCTCCCTCACCCCCGGCAGAAGATCCCCCTCTCTCTCTCACAATAGAGGGGCCAACCCCCTCTCTCACTCCAGCACCACCACCAGCCTGTCCCTCGGCTCCAGCTCTCTCCGCCTGCTCAGCAGCCAAAGCCTCTGCAGCCTCCAACGCAGCAGCCTCCTGTGCGGCTCTAACTCTCTCTCTGAACCCTGCCACGTCAAGTGGACCAGCGAGGTACCGCCGCCTGTACTCCTCATAGTCCTCTGCCGGCCGGAGGTACTGGTCCAAAGCTGTGTCGAGGATAGTGTATCGCTCGATCTCTGCCAGAGTATAGCTCTCAGTCCTCAGAACCAGCGGCGGGAGAGGTCCTGGCACTACCTGTGTCGGGGCACGAATCGACTGGCATAATACCCTGTCTCCAAGGTACCACTGCCAGCCGTAAGCGCACTCCAACAACACTCTCCCTCGGGTCAGCTCTCTGCTCGGTGCCAAGTACTCGTCCTGGACCCCATCCCATATCTGCTAGTGCACCTATGCAGAAAACAAAAGGTCATGAGATGGAAAGCAATAAAAGTACAATGCAATACTGAAAAGGGATCTGGGGCATGTACATACCCCTGCACTGGTGAGCCGGTCAAGCTCTCCACGGAAGAAATCCAGCTGGTCGCGCACGGCACTCTTCCCTCTGTATCCTTTCCCCCAGCGAAGAGCCCGAGGAATCACGCGCTGATCCCGGTAAGAGGACTCCGGGGACGTCAGTCTCAGCACCTCGTAAGCCCACAACTGCAAAACAATGTTGAAATGGTCAGTAGATGCACGATGAGCAGACAAACAGAAACTCAATAAAGCAATAACTCTGAAATAGGAAGTTATTTGGTTTACCTCCCAAACTGACCACAATCCTCCTATAGTCGTCGCCACACATCGAGAAACTGAGCCCATGAAAGCGTAACACGAGGCCAAGGCCCAGCCTCCCCAGTCATATCTGGCAACTCGATCAAAGTCTCTCAAGGCTGCCAGATAACCCAGGTGCACATGGTGACGTCGGTTCGCGAACAAGGTCGCGCCGAACATGTAAAGCAGGTAACACCGGGCCTTCTGCTCTGCAGCAAGCCGAGAAGTGGGTCTCCCGAGACAGTGATCAGCAAACTGACCATAACCAGCAGAATCAGCCCCGTGATTGGGCTTCCAGCCCAAGTAGTACCGCAGCGCATCATCGGACTGGGCAATCCCTGAGTCAAAAGGCAAAGGCTCTCCACCAACCCGCAGGCCTGTAATCGCTGAAAAGTCTAAAGGTGTCATCGTCGCCTCGCCAAACTGTAGGTGAAGGGAATTTGTGGAATCCCTCCACCTCTCTGCAAGAGCTGTCACCACGGCATGATCGCGCATCGTCAGTGTCTGCGTCTCTATAAATGGCTCGAAACCTGAACGCGCCACCAACTCTCTCACGTCGTGGTGGAGGTCCACGAAGAGAGATAACGTCTTCCCAGATGAGCCACTCATAGTCAGGCACCTGTTCACCTGTTGAGATAGAAAAACACTTCATCAGTATCAAATGATTCAGGAAATTCATACATTCACAATGCATAAGCAATCAAGAATTCAACAAGTAGAGAGCATGATAAATCAAGTTTGTACCTCCAAGCAGTCTCGAGAAAGGTGTCTCCCAGGGTCCAACAAGATCTCCTCTCCGTCATATCTCTCCTGCAGTGAGGTATATCTGTCTATCGCCGAAGGAATAATGTGGTGCAATGGTGCATCATAGGTATCTGCATGAAAAATCGGCCTCCCCAACAATGCCCGTCGGGCCACCTCCACCACGGACACCCTCGGGCCTCTCTCTCTCTCTCTCTCCTCGGCCTCAACCTCCCTCAGCACCTCAGAAACAGTCTCCTCAGTCACCGGAGGAGCGTCCGCTGTCTCTGTGACAACCCCCTTCCCCTTATCCGGCCTCCTAGGCCCCACTCCGGAGTCTCCGAGAGGGTCACTGGGACCCAAACCACCACCTGCACCACCACCAACATCACCGCCACCACCACCCGAACCACCCGCAGCCACCAAATCAATAGCAGGCATAACAAGCAATAAACTACTACTACCAGGCACATCAATAACTGTATGTAAATCACCCGCAGTGCTCAAGATGGTCTCAGGTTCACTTACCCGGTCCGAATCTGCAATTTCAGCGGGGCTTTGAACAGGAACAGGGTCCGCTACCCCTTCCCGCGCGTCGC
This sequence comes from Vaccinium darrowii, assembly GCA_020921065.1. Taxonomy (NCBI): domain Eukaryota; kingdom Viridiplantae; phylum Streptophyta; class Magnoliopsida; order Ericales; family Ericaceae; genus Vaccinium; species Vaccinium darrowii. The sequence continues at coordinate 46,702 of JAFMTH010000087.1, read as the reverse complement.
CGGCGGCCATGGTGGACGGCTGGGCTTCGGCTACTCCGGCCGTGGCTTCCCCAACACCGTGGGTCTCACCCACGGCTGCTTCGGCTGCCGTAACGCCACCCACGGTGGTCTCCACCACCGGTGGGACCATCTCCGGACCGTGGGTCTCACCCACGGCCTCCCCCATCATCGCCGCACTACTCGCCGGGGTCCCCGCCGCCTGCGGAGCCTCCTCCGGCCTCCCCTCTGCACCGCCGACGCCGGAGGGGTCCAAAGAAGAAGGGTGAGAACTTGAATCCGCCATGGATGAGAATCTCTCGAACCAAAACCGTGCAAAACCGAGAGGATCGTGGGTTTCGGTTTGGGAAATCAAGTTTTTGTGGAAAATTGGTGAGAGATTTGTGAGTTTGGGACCGAAAGACTGGAAAGAGAAAGAGAATCGATCGGTTTGGATCGGAGAAGAAAAGAGAAGATGACCGAAATATGGCAACTGGACGGATTTTATGAAACCCGAACGGTTACGACTGTTCAGATTTCTAAGGAGTTCAGGCGCCTGAAGTGAGTCCAGGCGCCTGAACTGTGTTGAATTGGGTGGCTCTCGGTTAATCCAGGTGCAGTGCAGTGCAACCCAATCGAAATGGTTTGGAGCTTTTAAGGGTTCCTGGGACTTTTTGAAACACTTCTAGAAAAATTTTAGTTTAAATCACCGTTTTGAGAAAACGTTTAAATCATCATTTTGAGGATTAATTTATTTTAATCCTCATCTCGAGGATCAATCTATTTTAATCCGTTTAAATCATCATCTTGAGGATTAATCTATTTTAATCCGTTTAAATCATCATTTTTGAGGGTTAATTTATTTTAATCCGTTTAAATCATCATTTTGAGGATTAATTTATTTTAAATCCGTTTAAATCATCATCTTGAGGATTAATTTATTTTAATCCGTTTAAATCATCATTTTGAGGATTAATTTATTTTAATCCTCATCTTGAGGATTAATTTATTTTAATCCGTTTAAATCATCATCTTGAGGATTAATTTATTTTAATCCGTTTAAATCATCATCTTGAGGATTAATTTATTTTAATCCTCATCTCGAGGATTAATCTATTTTAATCCGTTTAAATCATCATCTTGAGGATTAATCTATTTTAATCCGTTTAAATCATCATTTTTGAGGGTTAATTTATTTTAATCCGTTTAAATCATCATTTTTGAGGGTTAATTTATTTTAATCCGTTTAAATCATCATTTTGAGGATTAATTTATTTTAAATCCGTTTAAATCATCATCTTGAGGATTAATTTATTTTAATCCGTTTAAATCATCATTTTGAGGATTAATTTATTTTAATCCTCATCTCGAGGATTAATCTATTTTAATCCGTTTAAATCATCATCTTGAGGATTAATTTATTTTAATCCGTTTAAATCATCATTTTGAGGATTAATTTATTTTAAATCCGTTTAAATCATCATTGTGAGGATTAATTTATTTTAATTCGTATTAAATCATTTTCAGTATTTTGGCGTGTTCCGGAATTTCCAAGGCAACGGATTGAGGACGTCTTTATCATTGACGATACTTACATCAAATCAATGATGTCAAGTCATGTCAAAGAGGGGCAACTGTAGACACCCCAATCCGGACCTACAGAATTCCGAAACTTCCCCGATGATGAAAATGCCTAATGAGGACATGCAAGGGTTGATCAAGACTTGAAGAAAACCTCTCCATTAACCTCCCACTAAAACACCAAAACACCCCTCGGAGCTCCGGAATGTCCCAAGACCTTGAAATACATGCACCTGGATTGGACCTTCAGGCGCCTGGATTGATCAAGTCCAGGCGCCTGGAAGGGGTTCAGGCGCCTGAAGCCCCTTCTTCAGGCGCCTGGATTCAGTTCAGGCGCCTGAAGCACATGCTTCAGGCGCCTGGATATCAGTCCAGATTAAATGTATTTTACGTTTGTTAGTGGACGGGAGCGAGATCCTGGTGGGTTTTGCTGCAGATTCCATGGGGGACATCCCAGCACATTCTCTTCCCTTCCCCTAGGTGACCCCTCACCCCTTTTGAAAAACCCAAAGTGGCCCTCTTGGACCCTTGGTTGTCTATAAATAAGACTCTCCTCTCTCATTTGAGGGGCAGAGAAGAACATTACCCCTTCCATGCTGCTACCCTGCTGCAAACTCTCCAGAAAAACTCCACTCATCACTCACTCTTCAAAAACAACCCCTTTCAACCCCAAAAACCACTCTTTGGTTTCACCAATCCATCATTTACGTACCCCAACCAACTGGACTTCGTCCAAGTCTCTACAAAATCATTCCTTAGCTCAGAAACCTCAGATATCAGAACCCTATCCTTACAAAAACTCTTCCAAGAATCCAATCCAAGTCTTTGATCAAAACAAAAAGGTAGTTATCTTACCAACTCGTCCAAGTAGGCCCTGAGGGGGGAACCCATTCAAGTTCTTCCTGGTCATCCATGCCAGTAGAGAGCTTGAGAGTGGTTTGAAAATCACCAAAACAGGAAAACATTTTGAGTATCAGATTCGGGTCCAGGCGCCTGAACCATCAACCTTCAGGCGCCTAAACCCAATCTAGGCGCCTGAACCCTCATACTTCAGGCGCCCAGACCTAGTTCAGGCGCCTTAACCTCCTCCTTCAGGCGCCTGGACCCTACTCTGGTGTACACTTCGTAATCAATCTTTGGGCCATTTTGAGGCATTTTGGCGGTGTTTTAGCGTAAAATGGGTACTTCCAGTATATAAGCCGTCTATTCACAGTGTTTTCCATGGGCATAATCGCATATTTCATTAACCTTCTTGATATATTCGTTGTGTTCTTGCATGAATGTGAATCAAAAGTCCATCTAAACAACGTTTTCTAGATTTTCCAAGCATTTAGTAGAGACCGGTGGTTTCATCGGGCGAGAGGGGTGCTTTGAATTCCTTCCTCTCTCGTAACCTAGCTCCCGGACCCGAGAAATCTCGTTTTGGAGACCGGTAAAGCATTTTCCATATCAAGGGTAAAAAGGGTCATTTTTCAAGGTTTCTCGGGTATGGTCCTCAAACCCGGGTGGCGACTCCATTCAAACAATCAAACCATTTTCTTTAAACAAACAAAACGAATTTTCGTGGACGATACTTCGCGCGTTTTCCGCGGGGTGTTCACACTACTCGAAAACGCCAGTTCTCTAATATGTATCTGAAAGTAGAGATTGAGAAATAAGATTATCTCATTAATTTGATTCATTTTCCTCAGCTTCATTGTGTCAACTAATGTTAATTAGAGTTGGTTCGTATATATAGTTCCTACCCTACTTGTTAAGAAGACAGGGTTGCATCATCGGAAGCCATTGGAACTATGGATGATCCAGTGGAAGGACTACTTGCCGCCGGAGTGTTGTAATCTTTTAAATAGCCGGTCTTTGTTTTCCATCCGCCATTCTTCTGCCTGCTGCTCCTCAAACCTTCTTGATGTTGAATTAGAGGAACAGAAACATGATACACATGTATGTTGACCCCACACATGTACTTTGACCCTTGTTACCGCGGCTCATCATTTTGTGGGAACTCATTTGGGTTAGAATTTAGAAACTTGCAGGGAAGCTCTTTGGAATGATACCATAATTACATCTAAAATTTTGAAGTTACTACTACGACAATGCCTGGTGAAAGAAATCCTTAAAATTGAATTCGGAGAGGCTTCCTACATCAAGGATGCATTGAAATAAGAAAACGAAGGCAGTTAAGGCATAATGGTTGGCCCAACTTACTTCACTTGAATCTATAGATTATATATACATTGATTTGCATGATTAAGTCTGAAATCGTAAGAGATGAAACGTAAGCTGGAATTTGGTAGTATTTCTTTATCTGAAAGCAATTTCTCTGTGCCTCGCAACTAATCTCTGGCGAGATTTTCTCTTGAGGTCAGAGAAATGCGAGACTGAAGAAAATAATTTTCCCAGTAGCATTCCGATTCGAGGCCTTGACTTTCATCGTTTGCCGACTTAATGCTTGATGTTGAAAAATTTTAGGATTTTTCTCAAACTACGACTGATTTTTCTCAAACTAAAACTGTGGATGTATTTGGACATTGAAAAATCGAGATGATTTACTAGAAGTGAGAAAATTTTAAGTCTTGAGAATTGTCTCAGCACCGTGTAGTTGGTCTGAGCCTCTGAGGTGTAATGCTCATCATCGTGTGTATGATTGTGAGAAAATTTTTCAGGACTCTTCAGTTGGTAGTATCATGCGTGATGGAAAAAGAAGAACTGTAAAATTCAAAACAATCAACATTTGTAGTGAATTATAAAGCCGATTATGCCAGGGATTAAGAGAAGTCGCTGGAATATGAGGTATATACCTCCAGTCCAAACGTTATGAGGGTGGGGGATGACCATAAAGACAGAGCTTGCCAGCGACCGCAACAAACTGAACATAGCGCAACAGTGACGGCAGATCAGAGACAGATGGTGCGGACGTGATTTAACGTAAGGGGTAATATCTTTTAACGTAAGGGGTAATATCGGTTGAGGACAAGAGGAGTTATTGGTAGTTTTTTGTTTTGGTAATCAGGCTTCAATATTGTACCGGCCTGTAAATTTCCCCAGTGTGTTGAAGGTCTCCCTACATTCCTGGCTACGCCTGGAGTTCCCAATTTTTCTTGCAGTGACCTAGGAAGTGAGAAGTGCAACCCTGATTGTGGAAGTGAAAGGCTAAATTTTTAGCCAAGAATTCTTTCCAAACTAAGCTATTTATTGCCCAATCTGATTTTCTCGCATTCCAAGTCCTAAACCAATAAGGAAACCTACAAAAAAAAAATTGTTGGGATGTCTACAACGAAATTCGGAGCATTGACTGACCGGACAACCAACTGAGGCCTCTCGAGTTGAAATGAAGCCAAACGTCCGGAAGCATCACCCAAATTGAGCCAAAAATCTCACACAAAACGTGCACCTCTGTTGAAATTGGGGTCCCTGTAGCGCCCCCATCTGCGTGGAACGATGTAGCAGTAACACCCAAAAGTGTTTTCAATGGTCAGGATTTTAAAAAGACTCTTTCAGGTAATAGTAGTCTTCCCGAAAGAGTTTGGTTAAAATCTGAACTACTAATTGCTGAGATGGACGATTGGGATGAGCAATACACTGTGTAACACAGAAATTGCGCTACGGGGACCACGGGTCAACCTTTGTTGATCCTTACTACCACGGTGTATCCTTCTGCTATGAGGAATAGGTTCAGGAACATGTTACGCCACATACTCTTTGTCGACCCTTAAAAAGTAATTACTCGACAAAAACATCCTTAAAATTACTGGATAAGTCTTAATCTGGAACATTAACTTGTCAAGTGAGCTAATAATCATACGGTTGAGAAAGTTTCTAACTAAGTAATCAATCTCGCAGAAGTTATCAGAATAGGACATCCAAACTGATATTCACAGTTCAGATTTCTTAAATAATTGGTTAACAGCACGATTGGTTCGAGTTAATAGACTAATTTTTAGTTTAAGTAGTAAACTTGGAAGGAAAATGCACACACAAGAAAAGTACGTAGGATAAATGTATATTTTAGTTGGGCAGTGGGGAAGGGGAAAATGAGAGAAAATTTTCATTAGGAAAAGGAAAAATGAGAAAAAAGATTGAATAACCCAATTGATTCGACCGTTCATTTTTTAAAGACAAGTGTGTTTTAAGTTGTATACTTGTACGTATCAATCTTCGATATTGACGTAATCTCTGCACAAATATGTTAGCGATCCTTACAAGATGGAAGGTTTGGCAATATTCTCAACATTACGGTGAAGTCGATATCTCCAACTTTAGCGAATCTTGATGCGTAGTATGCAGGTTTGTTGTTCATAAAACATTTTACGCTTCTCAAGCTTTAATACCAATTATGGGGGAAAACTTCTGTCATATCCCTTTGACTTTAGGCGGAAGTTCACTTTGATCCTTCATATTTCAATTTGGAGAAACTAAACCTTGCATTTTGGAATTGGTTTTAACGTCAACCCTATTTAGATTCCGTTACTAATTTGGACGGAATATCGCATATTACATTTTACGCATCGAACTCTGACATCACAGATGCTGAATTTGAATCTAAATTTGAGTTCATCTTCATACAGCCAAATCAAGCCACAATGGGGGGTTTCGATGTAGGAACAAGATAAGTTGGAGACTGAACCGATTGGATGCCAAGGTTTGACGAAAAGTTCGAATTGAGGACTCCAAAGCTCCAAATACTTCTGTTTTTGTGCAGAAAAATGAAACTGGATTATGAAGACTTCAAGCCAGCGGGTATTGGTAACGAAGGAGAGGCGGCCATTAACAGCTTTGCCTCCATTGTTGTTGGTTAGCGTAGAGAGAGAGAGAGAGAGAGGAGGAGGAGGCGGGAGGAATGGGCAATTCTGCCCCTCAAAAGTGGTCATGTGCTAGGCACATGACGATTTTCCGTCCAAAGTAGTACTAACAGAATTTGACATAAAGTTGACATTGAAACCAATTCCAAAATGCAAGGTTTAGTTTGTCCAAATTGAAACGTGATTTCGCCTAAAGTCGAAGGGATATAACAAAAATTCTCTCCGATTATGGACTTCAAGAAAATTAAGGATAAATGGAGTACATAAAAAGTTTGATTTATTAAACTGTTATGGGTTCTAAGGCATGATCACATGGTGTTCCAAGATCCTTAGTTATCATACAATTTTGTGAAGTCTATAACAGATCGTAGAAAGATTACAAGAAAGGTGTCGTGATTAAAAAACCATGTACGTGAAGGCACATAACAAAACCAAGTACCACTGAATTATTACTCGTGTGACGCCCTAGTCACTTTCTGCTCACGAAAGCACAAACTAGACGGGAGTACTGGACGATAAAACTAGACGAGTGCCAGCCTCCTCGTTCTGTAAAACCCATTCAAAGAAGAAGTGCAACCCTTAAATACTTTTTCGAGTAATAATCACTATACGAGAAAAATTGGAGTGTCTTAGGCCTAGTCCAAAAATTGTGCCCTTCAAGTATAACACTTAAATAATTTTTCGAGTAACAAACACTATATGAGAAAACCAAAATAACATAAAGTTCTACTAAGCATTACATAATAATGGAAAAATCAAAACACGAAGTCTCTAAATACATATAATGCATGAGTATCACTTGAATATTACACGTGTTGCATTTATAGAAGCAAAAGTATCAATTACAATTGTAAAGACCCGGAAAATTTAATTATTTTTTGAAAATAAAGTTGGGGTTTTGTGAGGAATGTTGAAAAATGTTTATTGACTAAGTGTTGGATTGAAATTAGTGAGGTGGGGTCACATTTATATACGCAAGGGACATTTGGGTGTGGGGTGTAATAAAGGGATTATAATAGGAAGTATGTGGGGGAAGTTTGCAAAAAAATTAAAACAACACTCTCTCCCTCTCTCCTCCCCCGACCGGCTCTCTCTCTCTCCTCCCTCTCCACCATTTTTGCTCCCTCCAAGCTCAAATCTCTCACCCCTCACTCAATCACTTCAAGAACCAAAATCATTTTCACGTTCTATGCACTCTACGGAGCTTGGGTTGCCGTGCATTCACACCGAGAGCTCCAAATTCGGGATTGGAGGTTTCTACACCTAGGGTTTCACTCATCTACAATTTTCAAGCAAACCCTTGAGGTAGGGGAACAATGTCTACTCTCTCTAGTTGTATACTTATGATGCGTTGCACATATCTTTTTTTTTGTCTTCAATTTCATTGAAAATCATGTTTTCCCATTTGGCGAGAAAATTTGAATTTCCTCACCACATTTTGTCGCCATATGTAGTTTTTCTTGTAGTGCCTCTCGCTTTCTTGCCCTATCATCTTTTTTTTTTTTCTTTTATGACCAAGTGTTAAGGCCAGGTTACGTGACGTCGTGCACCTTGTTTAATTCTCGAGGGAGACTAGCACAGCAACCCACCGCCATGCCCCCCACTTAAATCATTGTTTGCCTCTAGGGAAATTCGAACCCTTGCTATGTTGCTATAAGCACTTTGTTGTATGCCCTATCATCTTTGTCTCTCCACCGATCCATTGAACTAATTACCACAACCCACGCAATCAGGAAGAGAGATTAAAAACTACAAACAACATTTTTTGATAATTCAAGTGTTTGGGGACCAATTTCACCGTCCACCTCAATTTTAGGGGACCAATTTCACCGTTCACTAGCCAAGACCTCAATAATAAAAATTAAAAGCAAAGCTTTACATAAACTAGACCTAAAATTCTAAGGAATTTCGAACCAGCGGCCTCAATTAGGAATAAGTAAACTTCCAATTCACAAGTCACCACCACCTTGCCAGACGTCCATTCAGTTTAGTGGTTGGAAGATTAATCGGCCAAAATCATTCTGACAAGCTACAATAATTCGACTCAGAGTTTAATAAAGTTGGACATGTCAACTTCGGAACAGGGGCCCGACCACTCATTTAACTTGTGGGCTCGGCTGATGCCGATGCCATATGTTTAAACTTTTGTTATTGCATGGTAGTATAACAATGGACTTGTGGAGGTGCTGCGCACCTATGGTGTGGTTGTGCAGACATCGTTTCGACGATCGGAGACGTTGATCGCGTAGAGTTTGTCGAGTACTACAAATGGACCAAATATAATAATGTAGGACTTCTGATTTTGAACCAATCGGAAAATAAACACCGACCCAAGCCCATAGGGAAAGCACGGGGTAATTTCCTTGTAAAGTAGATGCTGGGACATATTCTAATGATTCACCTCCAGGAACTGTGTGAACTTTGAACTCACTTGGAACTCTTTGAACTCTATGTTCTCTCAATGATTCGAGTTGTCATTTTATGCAATTTCAACGAGATCTTTAAAATTGGTGTATAAATTTTTGAAAAAAAAAATGCTTATACATCAGATTTTACGTGCAAATGCATAAAAACCCCAAAAGGGCAAGCACTTTGGGACGGAAGGAGTATTTTCTAGTTTCCCAGAGTTTAATTTTCTTATTTTGTTTTGCTTGGTCCGTACTCCAAGTTATTTCGTTGGTAGCCAAGTATTACCTTGTTAGCTAGGCCTCTTACTAGTATAAATAAGTGTGTAAGGCTATGACATGGTTCATTCAATTATCAACAAAATTTATAGAGTTTGTTTATTTCTCTTGTGGATTCGAGAACCTATCTCGTTTGGAATAGTATGCTAACTATTCTCTCGTGAATTTCGCTGCGTCAATTTCTAATTAGAGGGTTGTGAATGGGATATCTCACAACGGATGGTAGTGTTTGGTTCTTTTACTTCTTTGCAATGGAAAATGATTGTGTGCGAGCGTGCCAGAGAGAGTTTCAATCTCCTCCCTCAGATTAAGTTTGGAAAAACCAAATCTAATCAGGCGATTGTGTTTTATTGGTTCAATTACCTCAATTAAGAGGATTTTTCTTAATAAGTGAAGAAATGTAAACCAATATACTTAGGAAATCAAAGAACAAAAAAGAAAAAAGATACTTCGATTGATAAATCAGAGGTACACTTACGTCGAAATTGTCTCCAACTTCAATACAAGAACTTCGAACAGGTGATTGTTACAAGAACAATCGAGATTGATCCTAACTACTTCCTAATCTCCTTCGAACTGAGTTCGAAATCCTAAACTACTTTGCCAATGAATAAACCAAGCATCAGTTTTTTTGATAGCTGTTTGTTGAAGATTTGTCCGGGATTTTTCACTCTTCAATTTCTTCTATTTATAGACGCTGCTTGCAGTTGAACTTCCCGCTCAATGAATTTGAACTTGGCTTGCTTCGAACTCTGACTTCTACTCCTCGACTTGGTAGTTTTTTCCCTCCTCCATGTCTGAATTTGAATTCTTCTGATTCTTCCTCCAGAGGCTTTGATCTTGAATCTGCTCAGTTACTTAAACTAACTCAAATAATTACGAGTTGAGGAGATAACTGCCTTTCAAGGAATACTCCACGTGTTCTAACTGCCATTTTGCCTTGTTCTACAAATTTATACATGGAGTTTATGTGTTTAGCAGTTGATATCATGACTTCGAAGTCGATTTTATATCAACAAGGGTTTGTAACTGCCAATAATTTCTTTTCCAATTTGAGAAATAATGCGACATCGTATTTACTTACTTTTGTTTTATTAATCCAGTGTATCTTAATTGACAAATACTTGCCAACGTTTGGCATTTTTGATTACGTGTCAATCAATTATTGGATTCGTTAATTTTATATGTAAACAGGTAGAGGCCATTAGAGCTAACTTATGGTATAAGTCAAAGCAGTGGCGGCTCCAAGAAATTTGAACTTGGTGTTAAAAAATTACCTTAACTCTACTATCCCTATTAACTAGTCATATATAAACAATTTTTTACTTATTAGTTTGAATAATGCGACCAAATGAAATAATACTACGATAATATGTAGGATATATGTCACAATTGCATGCTCTTGGCGAATTTGATTTTTAAGCCAACCAAAATTAAACCAGCACAGTAACTAATTTTGGACGTTCTGGATTGTAAAAAATCGATTTTTAAACGTCCAAACAGTTTAAACTCTTTGCGCGAATAGATTGTAAAAAATTATCTATTTGATTTTTAAACAATTTACACGAATAGTTTAAACTCTTTGCACGAATAGATTGTAAAAAATCCGAAACGTCCAAAACGCTTTTAGACGGTTGAGATGAGTTGGTGTACACTTGGGGTACACCAAGTGTGGTGTACCCATAGACGGGTTGTATGATACCTAGGGTAGAGCCGAAATGAAAAGGCATGTACTGCAAAAGGTGAACAAATCTTGCTCTCCCCCTCTTCCCGCAGCATTAAAAGCAAAACAAATTTCTGCTATAACATTTCGTCTTCCACTCTAGCCTTTCCTGTTCCAATCTCTAACACTTTATAGCTCCAAACTCTCTCTGTCTCGCCCTCTCTCTTCCATTCTTTTTGAGTCACAAAAATTCGTAACATTCTCTCCGTCAATCTCTCATACACATGCAAAGATGAAGCGAACGAAGGGAATGGGTCATGAAAAGTTTTCGGTACACATTATGCATATGAATTGTGCCTGTATTTTTTTATTTTTTATTTTTCCATTTTCATGGTTTATTTACTGGGGTTGGGAATGGGTCATGAAAAGTTTTAAAGGACCAATTTACCCAACTTTCTATGAACGTTTTTGTGATGATGAATTTGTAAATGTGTTATGAAGGAAGTAAGTGTGATTTGTTCACAAATTTCATGGCTATGATTCCCATGTACTAAACTAAAATCATGTAAAAATTTTCCAATTTAGCAGAATATTGTCAAAATAATAAACGACAAATAACGGCGCCCAATTGGTACCCATTAATGGGTGTTTGGGAAGGGGAATGTTGAGAACAAACCTAACCTTCTGAAAATTATATAGAAACTGGCTATGTAGAGACTCGAACCAAAGACCTTAAGGTTGTTGGGCCGATTCTTTACCATTGCACCACCACCAGTGGCCCCGTTATTGTCAAGACAATAAAAAAAAATGATAACAATTCATGTCGTCGTTTATTAGATCGGGAACTTGTTAGTTAATGGCACATTTACGGAGTTTGATATTCATGGAATGTTTTCAACACTTTTTTTTACTGTCATATACCATGATAGGTCATTGGTAATTAGCTGAATTAGTGTCTCTTTTATGATATTAATTAATGATATATTTGTTCTAATGGTTCATAGTGTACTAATGCACTTACTGGTAATTAATACATGGCACATTTACAGAGTTTGATATTCATGGAATATTTCATGCAAGTTCTTGATTGGTTGGTACCGCGAAATTGTCAGCAGTATTTCATTATAGATTTGCTGTGAAATCCTGTTTTTATGGTTTGTTCAACATGCATTGTGACAGGAGTTAAGCCTACCAAGTTCAAAAGGGGAGCTAGGTTGAGGCAAAAAGAATTAAAAGTTGACAATACGCCTTCTTCAAAGAAACAATCGAAATTTGTTAAACGTAAGTGAACACGAAGGATCGTGGAGCCCAATTCGGTTTTCTCAGAAATAATATTGAATCCCGACCTCAAACCTGGAAAAGCGGCTGAAATGCACAATCAGTTTTTTGGTAAATAAAATACCTTTCTGAATTCGTGTGAAGCCTTAACTATGTAGAATATATTCGTAATGGAACGTGATATAATCAAATCAATTTCGAGGATGGGGGTCTCATGAATTATTTACCAAGTTTATGGTATTCTTATGTACATATCACGCTTGTTTTCATGGTTTATTTACTGTTTTATTATAGGAGGGACCTCGCAAAATACAACTAGGGGGGGACTTGCCGAATCCAATGTTGTAGGCCGGTGGTCAGGCATCCTCGAAAAAGCGGTCGACATCTTTTAGTGGAAAAGGAGGGATACAGATCAAGAAAACCCGTTTGACCGAAGTTACTAATGAGAACGAGGAAGAAGTACTTGACAGAGCAATCAAATCAAGCCTAAGAGGAATAATGACGCTGATTAAGAAACTGAATTTGAGGACTTGTCACAAGAAAGTGTTGAAGAGAACTCTGTTCTAGGGAATGTTTAAGGCTATTATTGAAAACCAATTGTCTCCTACACGATGCCGTAAAAGGGATAAGATGATTATCGAAGTAATCAATACGTATGATCCTATCACGGGGAAATTTCAACTCGGAAGGGAATCTATGGAGCTAACATGCGCTGACATGATTAGCATCTTCGGCATGTCATGTGGGAATGAATCTGTTAGCCACAAATATGGCTGCAAAGAAAAGGTCAAGTTGGTTGCAAGAAGAGAAATATCTGAATCTAGGTTGACGAGTACGTCACAGAAACAACTTTTGAACGAACAAATATGTGGGGAGTGATGAGAAGGACGATGTAGAAGATGTTGCAAGGTTGCTATGTGTGTACCTCTTCCACACATTTTCTTCCCGACTGGAACTATGGTTAAATTGGTCTATCTAGAATTAGAGGTGTCAAACGTGCCCGCCGAGCCATGCCGTGCAGCTTTTCTTCCGTGCCAACCGTGCTCCGTACCGTGCCCGTTTACTTAATAGTGCCATGCCATGGCATTTTAATTGCGTCGTGCCCATTTTTAGTCTTGCCGTGCCGTTTTGTAACCGTGTCAGACATCCTTGAAAAAGCGGTCGACATCTTTTAGTAAAAAAGGAGGGATAAAGATCAAGAAACCCCGTTTGACAGAACTTACTAATGGGAACGAGGGAGAAGTACTTGACATAGCATTCAGATCAAGCCTAAGAGGCATAGTGACGCTGATTAAGGAACTGAATTTGAGGACTTGTCACAAGGAAGTATTTAAGAGAACTCTGTTCTGGGGAATGTTTGAGGCTATTATTGAAAACTAGTTCTCTCCCTACACGATGCCACAAAAGGGATAAGATGATTACCGAAATAATCAATACATATGATCTCCTGTCACATGGAAATTTCAACTCGGAAGGGAATCTATGGAGCTAACACATGCGCTAACATGGTTAGCATCTTCGGCATATCATGTGTGAATGAATATGTTAGCCACAAATATGGCTGCAAAGAAGAGGTCAAGTTGGTTGCAAGAAGAGAAATATCTTAATCTAGGTTGATGAGTACGTCACTGAAACAACTTCTGAAAAAATATGTGGGGAGTGATGAGAAGGACGACGTAGAAGATGTTGCATGCTTCCTATATTTGTGCGCACCTCTTCCACACATTTTTCTTCCCGACTGGAACTATGGTTAAATGGGTCTATCTGGAATTAGAGGTGTCAAACGTGCACGCCAAGCCGTGCCGTGCAGCTTTTCTTCTGTCCAAACATGCTCCGTACCGTGCCCGTTTACTTAATCGTGCCATGCCTTGCCCTTTTCGTGCCATGCCCATTTTTAGTCTTGTCGTACTGTGCCGTTTTATAGCCGTGCCTGGCATCCTCAAAAAACGGTCGACATCTTTTAGTGGAAAAGGAGGGATAAAGATCAAGAAACCTCGTTTGACAGAACTTACTAATGAGAATGAGGGAGAAATACTTGACAGAGCATTCAGATCAAGCCTAAGAGGCATAGTGATGCTGATTAAGGAACTGAATTTGAAGATTTGTCGCAAGGAAGTGTTGAAGAGAACTCTGTTCTGGGGAGTGTTTGAGGTTATTATTGAAAAAGAGTTGTCTCCTACACGATGCCACAAAAGGGATAAGATGATTATCGAAAAAATCAATTCGTATGAACCTGTCACGAGGAAATTTCAACTCGGAAGGGAATCTATGGAGCTAACACGCACTAACATGGTTAGCATCTTCGGCATATCATGTGGGAATGAATCTATCAGCTTCAAATATGGTTGCAAAGAAGAGGTCAAGTTGGTTGCAAGAAGAGAAATATCTGAATCTAGGTTGACGAGTACGTCACTGAAACAGCTTTTGAAAAAATATGTGGGGAGTGATGAGAAGGACGACGTAGAAAAAGTTGCATGCTTCCTATATTTGTGCGCACCTCTTCCACACATTTTTCTTCCCGACTGGAACTATGGTTAAATTGGTCTATCTAGAATTAGAGGTGTCAAACGTGCCCGCCGAGCCGTGCTGTGCAGCTTTTCTTCCGTGTCAACCGTGCTCCGTATAGTGCCCGTTTACTTAATAGTGCCATGCCGTGGCATTTTTAATCGTGCTGTGCCGTTTTATAGCCGTGTCAGACATCCTCGAAAAAATGGTCGACATCTTTTAGTGGAAAAGGAGGGATAAAGATCAAGAAATCCCGTTTGACAGAACTTACTAATGGGAACTAGGGAGAAGTACCTGACAGAGCATTCAGATCAAGCTTAAGAGGCATAGTGACGCTGATTAAGAACTGAATTTGAGGACTTGTCACAAGGAAGTGTTGAAGAGAACTCTGTTTTAGGGAATGTTTGAGGCTATTATTGAAAACTAGTTCTCTCCTACACGATGCCACAAAAGAGATAAGATGATTATCGAAAAAATCAATTCGCATGAACATGTCACGAGGAAATTTCAACTCGGAAGGGAATCTATGGAGCTAACACGCGCTAACATGGTTAGCATCTTCGGCATATCATGTGGGGATGAATCTATCAGCTTCAAATATGGTTGCAAAGAAGATGTCCAGTTGGTTGTAAGAAGAGAAATATCTGAATCGAGGTTGATGAGTACGTCACTGAAACAACTTCTGAAAAAATATGTGGGGAGTGATGAGAAGGACGACGTAGAAGATGTTGCGTGCTTCCTATATATGTGTGCACCTCTTCCACACATTTTTCTTCCCGACTAGAACTATGGTTAAATGGGTCTATCTGGAATTAGAGGTGTCAAACGTGCCCGCCAAGCCATACCGTGCAGCTTTTCTTCTGTCCATACATGCTCCGTATCGTGCCCGTTTACTTAATCCTGCCATGCCTTGCCATTTTTAATCGTGCCGTGCCCATTTTTAGTCGTGTCGTACCGTGCCATTTTATAGTCGTGCCTAGCATCCTCGAAAAAGCGATCGACAAAAGGAGGGATAAAGATCAAAAAACCCCGTTTGACAGAACTTACTAATGAGAATGCGGGAGAAGTATTTGACAGAGCATTCAGATCAAGCCTAAGAGGTATAGTGATGCTAATTAAGGAATTGAATTTGACGATTTGTCACAAGGAAGTGTTGAAGAGAACTCTGTTCTGGGAAATGTTTGAGGTTATCATTGAAAACCAGTTGTCTCCTACACGATGCTACATAAGGGATAAGATGACTATCGAGAAAAAATCAATACGTATGATCCTGTCACAAGGAAATTTCAACTCGGAAGGGAATCTATGGAGCTAACACGCGCTGACATGGTTAGCATCTTCGGCATATCATGTGGGAATGAATCTGTCAGCTTCAAATATGGCTGCAATGAAGAGGTCAAGTTGGTTGCAAGAAGAGAAATATCTGAATCTAGGTTGACGAGTACGTGACTGAAACAGCTTCTGAAAAATTATGTGGGGAGTGATAAGAAGGACGTCGTAGAAGATGTTGCAAGTTTCCTATGTGTGCACCTCTTCCACACATTTTTCTTCCCGACTGGAACTATGGTTAAATGGGTCTATCTGGACTTAGAGGGCTCAAACGTGCCTGCCCAGCCGTGCCGTGCCGCTTTTCTTCCTTGCCAACCGTGCTCCGTACCGTGCCTTTTTACTTAATCGTGCGATGCTGTACCGTTTTTAATCGTGATGTTCCCATTTTTAGTCGTGCCGTGTAGTGCCGGCCCATTTACTTAATCGTGTCGCGCCGTGCCGGCTTGCTTACTTAATTGTGTCGTGTTGTACCGTGTCGTGCCGACCCGCTTAATCGTTTGACTCGTGTCGTGCCTTGTCGTGCCCATTTACTTAATCGTGCCGTGCCGTGCCATTTTTTTATCGTCGTGCTGTGCCAACCCGCTTACTTTATCGTGTCGTGTCGTACCAGCGCGCTTAATCGTTTGACTCGTGTCATGCCGTGTTGTGCCCGTTTACTTAATCATGTAGTGCCTTGCCGTCTTTTAATTGGGGCATCACAATTTCCTTTATCAATAAATACTAAAATCTAGCTTGTCACAGTTCCTATTGATGGACTTCAACAAGAAAATGAAACATAGGAAAATAAAGACATTTTGGGAATCATATATTGTCAATTAACTTTGACTGCTCTCTTGAGATTGATTTTTAAGACAATCAATGACTTAGTAACATATTATTTGATGGTTAGAGGTTGAAGTTGTAGTTTGTGTTGAATTAGAGAGCTTGATTATGGGATTCGATACCTCTAATATCTAAGCAAAAATACTACGGACAGGGATAAAGTGTATAGATCCGAATATAAATGTATCTGAAACCGTTCGATGTGTTGACGCCACATCTCTCGTGTGGGACCCATATGCATCAAATGATTCCAAATATATCTGTGTTTGAATCTATACACTTCTGTCCGTGTTTGTAGAATTGCTCGTATCTAAGAGACCATTTTTAGGTTTAAAGTAAGGATCATGTATCGGATCATATTATTATTGATTTAGTTTCATTTTCACAATACTAGTGTACTAATCACGACATTGAACAGGAAAATAAAAAATAAAATAAAAAAGATAAATTCCACAGGATTGTAATCGAATGCTTAGAATTTTGGATTTTACTTTCTCTTAGGTTTCCAGTTTTATTAGGATTTCGCTTTCTCTTAGGTCTCAAGGTCTAAACATCATAGGTTTTATGAACTCTTGTAGAACAAATCGTGGACAGAAACATTCGTCAACCAATTCCAAATCACAAAAAAAAAAAAAAAAGAAACGGATTGATCAACCGAAAATTTATCCATGTCTATACAAGCTGACTCAGAGACCCTAAATTATCAAAACCCAATTTGTACTCCAGTTCATTTTTAATATGAATAACCTTGGGAGTATACGTGGCAGAGAATAGAATATAGATCAAAATGGGACCTTTATAGAGAATTAAGCATTGGTAGTATACATTAACCAAGTAAACACACATTACGATGCTAAACAAGTACTAGTCCCATTGCGGGGGTGGGGTGTGTTCCAGTGATCTGAGGAGACAAAAGGTGGATCGGAGATCGAAGGACAAACTCTCTTATCTCCAAATCCATAATCTTTCAAAGCTTGGAGTTTCACATCATACATTACTTCATAGCTTCAAGTAACTGAGATCATTTTGCAAACCAAAACGTGAGATCATTTTGCAGTACCTTGAATCATAAAAATAGCTTTAAGATCCACAAACCTGGAAACAGAGATGGTGATTGATCGAATTGCATCAGAAGGAGTCATGGCTGCTGGCTTCAAAAGGAGTAATTGGTGGACACTTTTGTCTTACAGTAGTAGTAACCAAGCATGAAATAATCCAAGATTGAGATGAATAAAAAAAATAATAGCATGCAACACAGCATCCGCATCCATATTTCATCATAGATTTAAAAAAAAAAAAAAAAACCCTGAATCTCTAAGCCAAAACAAATCTACACATAAGGGGAGTTCTTGTTATGGATTTTATCGCGAACACCTATTCAATCCTACAACGAAAACGCCCCTACGGATCTTGGGAACAATGAATCACAGGAAAAACAAACAAATACGTGCGTAATGAAAACATGAAAGAAAAGCAAGACACAAGATATACGTGGAAAACCTCAACGTGAGGAAAAATCACGGGAGCCACACCAGTCCACTATGAAATCGAATCAACGAGTACAAGTCTTCTCACAATCTCTCTGAGATTGGTTTTCTCTTGCCTCTCTCTATTTTTTTCACGCTCTAGAAAAAACTAATTTTTAGATCTACAGAACACCCAGTCGGCCGAAACCCTAAAAAGACATTTAAGGCCTCGGTAGCGCTACAGGGAAATCCCTGTAGCGCTCCAGAACTCTCTGTTCCGAAAATAGGTCCTGGGTAGCGCTACCCCAAAACCTTGGTAGCGCTACCGCTTGGTTAACTTCACTCCCAACAATCTCCCACTTGAAGATAACTTGAAGCATCCGCAAATAACCAACTGCAGACCCAAATGATCTCAATCAACCCGTGGACGTAGTCATTTGACCCCTCTTGGTGTGACTCCAGGCCCATCATCTCTTCAAGCATGAAGACCAACTGAAGTTGAACACAACTTCAGTTTCTGAACAGTAACAGACTTGGTCAACATATCTGCCGGATTTCGATCCCCCAAAATCTTCTCTAGCAACAAATCCCCATCCTCCAAAAGCGAACGGATAAAATGGTACCTCAAATCAATATGCTTCGTCCTGGCATGGAACACTGGATTTTTGGCAAGGTGTATAGCACTCTGGCTGTCACTGAAAAGAACGCAGTTCTCTTGCTTCAAACCCAACTCCTCCAAGAAGCCCTTCAACCAAATCATCTCCTTTGCAGCCTCAGTCACGGCCACATACTCAGCTTCTGTCGTGGATAGTGTCACTAATTTCTGCAGACGTGAGACCCAGCTCACCGCTGTTGAACCCATAGTATAGATATAACCTGTGGTACTTCGCCGCGTATCCTGATCACCGGCAAAGTCTGCATCCACATATCCCTGCACTGTCAATTTTCCTTTCCCAAAACAAAGTGGCAAATCAGTGGTACCTCTCAAATATCGCATGATCCACTTTACTGCTTCCCAATGTTGTTTCCCTGGATTGCTGGCAAACCTGCTCACAACTCCCACTGCATGGGCAATGTCTGGTCTCGTGTTCACCATCGCATACATCAGGCTACCCACGACCGAGGTATACGGAACCTTGGCCATGTACTCTCTCTCTGCATCTGTCTTGGGTGATTGCCCCTGAGAAAGTTTGAAATGACTTCCCAAGGGTGTGCCAACTGCCTTTGCACTCTACATATTGAACCTCTC
The DNA here is from genome assembly GCA_020921065.1 of Vaccinium darrowii. NCBI lineage: Eukaryota > Viridiplantae > Streptophyta > Magnoliopsida > Ericales > Ericaceae > Vaccinium > Vaccinium darrowii. The sequence continues at coordinate 27,350 of JAFMTH010000087.1, read as the reverse complement.
CAGAACACGTTCAATATACTCAGCTTGACTCAACCGTAAGGTTCCCTGAGCCCTATCTCTGCTGATCCTCATCCCAAGTATCTGCTTAGCTACACCCAGATCTTTCATAGCAAACTCCGTTGCCAACTGTTGCTTCAACCTTTTGATCTCCCTAACACAGGAACCTGCTACAAGCATATCATCTACGTAGAGCAATAAAATGATGTAGCTAGACTCAAACCTCTTGAAGTAACAACAGTGATCTCCGTTGCACCTTGTGTAGCCACTGCGCTGCATGAAACCATCAAACTTTCTGTACCACTGTCTGGGAGCCTGTTTCAAACCATACAGACTCTTCTTGAGCCTGCACACCATCTCTTCCTTGTCTTTCACAATGAAGCCAACAGGCTGCTTCATGTAGATTTCTTCATCTAAGTCCCCGTGAAGAAAAGCTGTTTTAACATCTAACTGCTCAAGGTAGAGATTTTCAGCAGCAACCAAACTCAACACCACTCTGATAGTGGCCATCTTCACAACCGGCGAAAATATCTCTGTATAATCGATCCCCTCCTTCTGTTGGAAGCCTTTTACAACCAATCTTGCCTTGTACCTTTTCTTGCCATCACTCTCCTGCTTAAGTCGAAAAACCCATTTGTTCTGCAAAGCTTTCTTTCCTGCGGGAAGCTGAGCTAACTGCCAAGTATCGTTGGAACGAAGAGAATCCATCTCTTCCTGCATCGCAGTCTTCCACTTAGCTGACTCAGAAACTTGCATAGCCTCATCATAGCACTCTGGTTCTCCACTGTCCGTCAAAAGCAAGTAATCTAGCGAAGAAATGTATTTCGGATTCGGCTTGGGTACTCTGGCTGACCTCCTCAACTCTCTGACAGCTGAACTAGTCCCTGTCTCTGGAGCTACCTCATCTGAAATTGTCCCCTCTGAAACTGTCTCATCTAAAGCTCTCTCCTCTGCCTTACCAGACCTCTGTTCAACCCCACTGTCATCTGGAAGATCCTCCAACTCAAAGTACTCGGACGTATCTCCATCCAGAGTGGTACTCTCACTGCTCTGTTTGCTGTCTCTGTCTTTGTACATCACCTTCTCATCAAACACAACGTCTCTGCTTCTGATTATCTTCCGGTTCTTGTCATCCCAAAAACGATAACCAAAATCATCTCCGCCGTACCCAATAAAGGTGCACTTCTGTGACTTAGCATCAAGTTTATCCCTGTCCTTGTCGCTAATATGCACATAGGAAACACAACCGAAAACACGTAAGTGTGAGAGGTTTACCTTTTTACCACTCCAAACCTCCTCTGGTATGCCAAAATTCAACGGAACTGATGGCCCAAGATTGATCAAATATGCTGCTGTGTCAACTGCATCTGCCCAAAACATCTTGGGCAACCCTGCGTGTATCCGCATGCTCCTAGCACGCTCAGTCAAAGTCCTGTTCATCTTCTCTGCAATGCCATTATGCTGCGGAGTCCCTGGAGGTGTCTTCTCTAAACGAATCCCGAATAGAGCGCAGGCTTTCTTGAACTCCCCCAACTCATACTCTCCGCCATTGTCGGACCTCAACCTTTTCACCTTCAAATCTGTTTCATTCTCAACCCTGGCCTTCCACTTCTTGAAGACTTCAAAGACCTCTGACTTGTGCTTCATGAAGTATACCCATACCTTCCTCGAGTGATCGTCGACAAAGGTAACATAGTAATAAGAACCGCCAATAGAAGACACTGTAGCTGGACCCCACACATCTGTATGGACAAGCTCTAACTTCTGAGCCCTGGGAGGTCTGCCGCCTTTCCGAAAGCTAACCCGTTTCTGTTTCCCGAAGATGCAATCCTCACACATGTCAATATCCACTGACTCTAAACCCGGTAGCTTCCCATTCGACTGCATAACCTTCATTCCCTTCTCACTCATATGCCCCAGTCTATAGTGCCACAGATTTGAACTCTCCTTGCTGTCTGCAACTGCAAGTGTATCGCCACCATGTGAAGTCAAGTAAAGTGTACCAACTTTCTTGCCTTTAGCCGCCACCATGGTACCATTGGAGACTTTCCACGTGTCCCCTGTGAATGTCGAATTATAACCTGCTGCTGATTCCTCTTCAAATTCGGAACATGCCTGACATCTTTCAGACACCATCTGTACCCTTGCGTCGCAATCTGAACATCCCCTCTTCCCACTATACTGCAAGGCTCGTCGTCCCCCAAGTATACTTTCCCAAAGTCCCCTGCTACATAGTTCTGCAGAACCTCCCTGTTAGCAGTGGCGTGAAATGAGGCACCCGAATCAATCACCCACGATTCGGCGTCGCTGTTCATTGCAAGAATAAGTGCATCATGCACAATGTGAGCCTCCTGCTCACCGTTATTCTTCTTCGGTGCTTTGCAAGTTTGTGACATGTGGCCTGTCTGACCACAATTCCAACATTCACCTTTAATAGGCCGAACCTGAGATTTGGCCTTATTTCCCTTACCCTTGGATTTCGACCTGTTCCTGTTCTGATTCTGACCACCCCTGGTCTGGCCTCTGCCCCTCTGCTCAACACTTAGAGCTGAACCTGAACTACTTGAACCATCAATCGAACCCCTTCTGACTTCCTCAGTCAGAATCAAACTAACAACCTCACTCAGTTTCAACTTCTCTTTCCCTGCCGAATTACTGACTGCAGTAACAGTACCCTGCCAACTCTCTGGCAACTGAGACAGAATTAACAAGGCTTGAACCTCATCATCAAACTCGATATCGACAGACGTAAGTTGATCAACTATCATATTGAACTCACTGAGATGTGACATAAAGGAAACCCCTTCTGTCATAGATAGGTTGAAAAGTTTTTTCATAAGATGTACCTTATGCGCAGCAGACGGTTGCTCGTACATCTTCTTCAGCGCTTCCATAAGCTCCTCCGTCGTTTTCTCCTTCAGAATGTTGTGTGTGACTGACTTGGAAAGAGACAGGCGAATAACCCCTAACGCCTTCCTATCCAGAACGTCCCAATCCTCGTTGCACTCTCCTGTCTTCTTCCCCTTTTCTTTACCCAGCAGCGGCCGGTAAAGATCCTTCTGATACAGATAGTCCTCTATCTGCGTTTTCCAGTACGCGAAGTCTGACCCATCAAACTTGCCAATCCTCTGTTTGCCTTCTTCAGAACCCATAGCTCCCACTGAAACCCTAGCCTGCCCAAACGAGATTAAACCCTAACCTGTCGAACAAAACCTACCGCAACCACGGCTCTGATACCAGTTGTTATGGATTTTATCGCGAACACCTGTTTAATCCTACAACGAAAACGCCCCTACGGATCTTGGGAACAATGAATCACAGGAAAAACAAACAAATACGTGCGTAATGAAAACATGCAAGACACAAGATATACGTGGAAAACCTCAACGTGAGGAAAAACCACGGGAGCCACACCAGTCCACTATGAAATCGAATCAACGAGTACAAGTCTTCTCACAATCTCTCTGAGATTGGTTTTCTCTTGCCTCTCTCTATTTTTTTCACGCTCTAGAAAAAACTAATTTTTAGATCTACAGAACACCCAGTCGGCCGAAACCCTAAAAAGACATTTAAGGCCTCGGTAGCGCTACAGGGAAATCCCTGTAGCGCTCCAGAACTCTCTGTTCCAAAAATAGGTCCTGGGTAGCGCTACCCCAAAACCTTGGTAGCGCTACCGCTTGGTTAACTTCACTCCCAACAGTTCTTTCCGCTGGTGGTGTACGTACGCTAGTGCTCTAACCAATGGAGTATTAGTTTGTCCGCACAAATAAGAAACTTCATCCAAGACGTCTATTCCAAACGCCAAGCTTTCAATATTTTCTTTTTCTATAGGAAGTAATCAATCTGAAGGTCTGTTAGTCCGAGTGAGTGAGTAAGCCCAACAAAAGTAGACAAAAGAACAAAATCAATTTAAAACATGACCTGGTAAGCAATAATCCATGCATTGTAAAATCTTGACTTTTGACATATAGGCGCGTAGGTCGAACGTACTCGAGCTATTAATTGAGTCCTAAATAGATTTGAATATGAGCTTGGGTGCGAGTCCTAGATAATTTTTATAACCATTATGGGACAACTTGGTAATATTTGCTACACGGTATGATTTCTTAGAATTGAGATTTTTCCTCGAGATACGGACCACGCCGTGGTGGCCCCTGTATTTAAATCAGTCTATGTTAAATTTCTGAGATTTTTCGGAGACCAAAACTAGGACGCGTCCGGACAGGAGTCACGATGATTGGGCACGGTGTATCACGTGTCGGAGGGAACACTTAGGGGAATCACAGGTGTCTTCCAAAAGGGACACTTGGGTCCTGTTTCATCACCCCACCGTTATACACATACATATAGTTATAGTTAACTAATAAGACAAAGCAAAGAAAAGGAAAAGAAGTAAGCGCAGGGTGAACTTCTACCTCAGTGACGTTGAATCATAGACCCAGACACCGCCGCTTGCCGTTTCACTCGTTTTATCGGAAAAACTCACTGAGTTTTTTTTTTGGATAAATCAAAACTCACTGAGTTCTCTTGGTAAATCTCTTTTCCTTATAAATTAGATAGTAGTAACTATTTTATGCACAATTATGGGGTACTAGTATAAATAAAATCTCATAATCACACACTCAACGCATAGGAACCCGACGTCCACGGCTGTCGACTACCCCATACCACTCCAGACGCCCGTATCAATTATTACCCAGCCAATTTGAAAACCCAAAGGGTGAAACTACTCTTTCCGTCGAAAGCCTCGATGCTGGGACTTGCCGCCGTAGCTCGAGCTAGGAACGAAGCAATTTGTATAAAAGGGTCTTAGAATCAATTTGATATATGCCGATTGCTATTGGTTGTTACTGGACTGAACCATGGAGTATTGATATTCTATTATTCTAATATAGTTCCCTATTAGTCCTTGGCAACTATATAGAAGGAATGATTAAAGCCAAGGTTGATAATTTTGGTATAGACTAGGACCTTTTATGTACAGGTTGACCCTTTCAATAGTTCTTAAAATTTCACCCGAACTAGTACTGGTCCTTGACCCGACGCCACGAGATCTTATTATTAACATTTATTCTGAGCATTACCTTAGCTAATTATTTTTTAATAGGGTTCTTTATTGATATCGGTACAATTTTGTGCTTAGGTGTGAGTATTGTGGAGTAGATAGCTGCATGCCAAGTTAGACGCTACTTTTGGGGGAGTACGCAATACCCTGGTTACTTGCATTTGTTTAAATTATTTGGATCAAAATGCTACTTGCTTTCAAATGTGAATTATATGCCTTTGATGATAAATGCTATTTTTGATAAACCGTGGATTATCGGAAAGTGGCCTATCCATGTGTATTTTATTTCGGTTGATCTTGGACTGTGGAATATGACTTGAAAATGTGACTTCTATGATTTGCTGAAACATGCTTTCCTATGTTATGTTTGACGGTGTCCCGGGTTCTAATTAAGGGACGGTAAAAAAAGCTAGAAAAGGAGGTGAAATAGGGTGGGGACAGTCAGGCACCATAAATGATATCGATATCATCGGTCGCTCTCTCTGACCAAGGGTCGTTCCCCATTACTATGGCTGGCAAAACCGTCGAACGATAGTAAAAATATTTTGATGCTTCTCTATGAAAAATAAAAATGAGTCCTTCCACTTGGACTACTATGAGAACTCGGGAAGCAAATGTTACAGATTTTTTATGTTAAAGATGTATCCTTTCTTATCTCTCTCGAAATTGATGAATCATATGATTTGGAAAATGTTTCCATGGTCAAACCTGTAACCTTGGTATTTCGTACCACACGAGCGTTAGCTTATGAAATATTTTTCCTCCCCCAAGTTGATATAAAAAAGCAGGGTTCGAGGGCAAGTGTAAAATTACTGCAGTGTGGCTTTTGTGTTGCTACTGGTAGTACTTGTATTATATGGATAGTCTTTTTTCACTTTTCTGAGTTAATGTACGTTGTAAATTATGGAATATGTTCATAGCTTCTAACACTTAGCAAACTCTGGAGAATGTATGATTATAACGCTTCCGCATCTTCTTTTAATATATTGTAATGAGTTTGCTCTGAGCATGGTATGGTATTTGAGGCCTTGGTGACTTTGTCACCGGCCGGTCACGTGCCGCACTGGATTTGGGTCGTGACATGCATAGAGAGAGATCGGAATCTCCTGTAGGCTTTCAAGAACTCCTGTACTACACCCAACCAATTCATAAATTGTCACCAGCCTTGGTGTTCTATTTTTGGAGTTTGATGGAATTGGGTTTTCTGAATACAGGAAAACATAACCATTGAGGAAGTTTTTGAGAATCAGAGATGTAGCAGGGAAGGTTCATCCGCTGAGGCTGCTCAGCAAAGGCTAGAGCTACTTGGCAATAAAACTTGAGGAGAAGAAGGTATATATTGCTTACATAACACCCTCTAATGTATTTAAAATCTGTTCACACTTTTGACCTGATTGCTTTATGCAATATGTTCATGGGAGTATCGATAAATCCTTTAGATTTGAGGTAGTGCTTTTATTTATTCTGTTGACTTGTGGGTGAACATTGTTTCCATGTCAAATTCCATTACTGATTTGATACTCATTGTAACTTTTGTTACATGTGGCTTGATCACAGAACACCATGTGTCATCCTCTGCGGTTCCTGTACTGTTCATGTGTGACAAGGAAAAGCACTTGAATCTCGCTATTTAGACGAACACAAAACATGTATCAATTTAAGCTCAAAAGTCAACCCCAAGACAATAATTTGTGATGGCAGATGAAAGAGAGTCTACACCCAATGTATTACAAACACCAAGAAAGAACCCACAAGCTTAAAAGCACGAAGAAATAAACCGTAGGCGATGTGACTCACGTTCGTAAGTTTCAATTGAAATTTCAAGGAAGAACAGAGTGTCCCATTGTCATTGCAGAATAAGAGAAAAAAATGGGAAAAAGAGTACTATAAACGCACGGAGTTTATGTCCAACAATACTATACCAGTGACAACAACCTGACCTAGAAAAGTCTCATCGCTATTATAGAAAGCGATAAAATGCAATAAAAATGCCTTTTGTAGAGCAGACCGCACCACAAATTGGTCCTCTAGTTGTTTCTGCAAATGTAGAATCAGTGAAGAGAGCGAAAGATTAAACATCTGCGGATTAGTATACCCTATAATGGATTAATATACTGAATAGGTAAACAAGATCAGTTCAATCACAGATGCTACGAGTTCGTGTATGTGGCTGAAAGACTAATTACAATTAACCAAAAGGCACTTCTATGGTTCTACATATATGCACATATTGTGGTTTATTGTGAAAACTTCCACGATTCATGGGAATGACCTATGTAATCACTAAGACATTGAACTCTAAGTATATGTAAAAATTTATACTTGTATTTTGTACCTCTTGCCCCAAAGGATTTTGAACTTCAGTACATAATTTAGTTGGTAACTCCAGCCTTCAAGGTTGGAATCCTTGACTATTATGTAATTTTATTTGGTTGGTTGGGATTTTTGGTGAAAAATGGCAAATTGTCGTCATGTTTTTCATTGTTTGGTGGTTTTGATATCAAATATGTTGGTAAAGTCTAGAGGGTATTTTTCTAGATTTTTTGTTTATTTTTTTTATTGGTTTGGTAACTTTTGGATCGGGGCGGGGATCCCCGATCCCCATTAGTAGTAGGCATGGAGGGTGGAGATGATTTCCCGTTCGGGGATCGGGGCGGGGACGGAAGTAGATATGAGGTTTAGGGATTGGAGGCAGGGATGGCCAAATCCGTCCCTGATCCTCCCCCGCCATCCCTAGCGAATGTTCATACGGCTGTGAAGGTTAATTTCCAACTAATCCTTTTCTTAGACCTGATCCCAGAATTGAATATTATTTGAATTTTTCTCCTCTCTCCTACTGGGACCGAGTATTCGGGTTAATTTACGTGCATATGTGAACACTTTTTGATAATTCAAGTGTTCGGTCAACCTTATGTTTACCTCAATTAATTTTAGGGGACCAATTTCACCGTTCAATAAGCGGAGACCTCAATTAAAATTCAAAGCAAAACTTCGTATAAGCTAGACTTAAAGTTCTAGGAAGTTTCGAACCAGTAACCTTAGAAATAAGTAAACTTCCAGTTCACAAGCTATCACCACCATGCCAATCCATTTGGATAAGCGTGTTGGAAGATTAATCGACCAAAATTACCATGTATGATTCAGCGCACCCACATGCAAGAAGGAGAATCCACTTAGGCCTGATTTGGCTAAATCCAAAAAACTGGTTTTTTGGTTTTTTTCGTTTTGTCCTTATTCAAAAAAAATTTGCCTTTTTTAGTTTTCGGTCAATTTTTTGTGGTTTCTTGGCTTGTCTCGACGAGAGAAATCTAAAAAGTATAAAATTGTTAGTTAAACTTAAAGTTTTGTGAATAAAGACGAAAAATTATTCAAAAAACCGATTTTTTGGATTATTTTTCGTCTTTATTGGATTATTTTTCGTCTTAATGCCAAAAGAAAAAGATGGGAAAAGGTGACCCCAGAGACCTTCAAAAAGAGGGTGCGAGAGAAATTAATTTCTTTGTCCATTTCTGTTGAAAGTGTGTTAGGTACAAAACAATCTAGTAGCAGACCGTTCGTGGAGAATAACTATTGATCCATTCGTCTCATTTTCATCCTTTGGAGAAGTTCAAAAGACCAAATCAATTGTGAATCAAAGAAGGTTAATTTATTTTGAAGGATAAGAAGAGTGGGAAACTCCCCCTTCACTTTTTTAAAAAGTAGGAGTAGAAAACTTGTGCCATCCTCTTTTTCTTGTTGGGGCACTCTTTGTCTTCCATCTTACATTATTAATTGCCTGCTGCTCCACAAACCTTCTTTTGCAGTTGAATTGGAGTGATCCCAGAATAGGACATCCGTATAGTATAGATATTCGCAGGTTCAGGTTTCTTTTAATAGACTTGTCTGAATTGCTATCCATTGAGTAGTCTTAACTTCGAAGGATTTTTAATTTTTTGGTTTTCTTTTTAGTTAATTTTTTTTTTTTATTTTAGCGCTTGTTAGTTTAGTTGTTTTTTGCATATTTTTTTAAAGATATTTCCTAAAATATTTGGGCAATTCCCATAATATTTTTATTTTTTCAATTGCTCATGTCGAGATGAATCAACGATCCACAAAAGTTTAACGCAAACCTAATAAACGTAAAAAAAAATAAATAAATATAAAAACAAAACTAATAAATTGAAAATCCAATAGTCGTGGAACAACCTCTAACTCCTCCACATTCCAGTATAAAGCAATTCCGAAATGATTCATATACTACAAAGAAAAGAAGTGTTAATGGACCCCAGATTTGAATTTTTCTGCTCCCCTGTTGAAAGCCTCTCCTTTTCTCGCCCTATCATCTTTGTCTCTCCACCGATCCATTGAACTTACCACAACGCAATAAAGAAGATATTTTAAAACTACCCTGTAAGAAAATATTTTGATAATCAAGTGTCTGGGTCAATTTATGCACACCTCAACTAATTTTAAGGAATCAATTTTAACGTTCACTAGTGAAAATTTCAATTAAAGTTCAGAGCAAAGCTCCTTAAAAAAATAATAAGTAGTTCCAAACAAGTGTCGTTTGAAAGAAATAAACATCTATATACAAAATTTCATTAAACAAATTGCTACCGGATACAAAACATAACCATTTGTGCCTTGTCAATCTTCAGCCATCTTGGTAGTTCCACTACCGACAAAGCTTTCGTAGAGAAACCGATTGACATAAACCAAGTGTCTATCACACACCTATAGTCGAGGGCTCTGCAGCACAGTTAGATTGTTGGAAAAATTTCGATATTGAAATGGAAAAGAAACACAAAAATCGTCAGAGAGGACTCATTTGTGCCTTGTCGATCTTCAGCCGTCTCTGTAGTTCCACTATCGAAGAAAGCTTCCGTAGAGAAATTGACTAACACAAACCAAGTGTCTATCACACACCTATAGTCGAGGGCTCTGCAGCACGGTTAGATTGTTGGAAAAATTTGGATATTGAAACGGAAAATAAACACAAAAATCGAATCGCAATGGTGCAAGGCACGTTCTAGGAACGCTATCTTTTAGGTAATATTTTCCCCCTTCTGGATTGAACCATGAGTACACAACGGAATAATGAAAATTCTGCCTTCAGAATACAATGTAACCCAATCGATATTGTTTGGCTCAGATTATGTACGAACTGGCCAAACCAAGAACACCTAATGTATTATGTAATCTGATAATGCCAAGGAACCGGAATATTAAAACGGAATCTAACGGAATAGCACTGAACCCATTTTTCCTATGTCACTGACCCATGGGATTTGATCCCTCAAGGCTTAAATAGCAACCAAATGGTGCCGGTACAATCACCATTGGTGACTTTTGAAAAAGTCACAATGCATAATTGTAACTCTCTGTTCAACTATTACAACTGGTGATCACTTGTCCAAATAAAAACAATGCATTAAGGTACCCACTACAAGAAAAACGGCTTTTTGCGTCATATTTTTTGCGGCCGCACTTTATGCAGTCGCAAAAAGTACGTAATTGCAACAGCAGCGAGTGCAGTTGCAAAAAAATAAAACAATTGCGTCTGCAATTGTTAGCGGTCGCAAATAAATGAACAATTGCGTCCGCAATTTTTTGCGGTCGCAAATAATAATACATTTGCGACCGCATTTTCTGCGGTCGCAACTAATAATACAAATGCGACTGCATTTTGTGCGGTCGCAAATAATGCTTTATTCTAGTAAACAAAAAGGAAAATGCTTGTGACACACACACTCAACCACACACACAACCACACACACTCACATGTAGTGGAACCCACCCCAATGGGACCCACCGGTGGGTCCCACCACATGTGAGTGTGTGTGTGGTTGTGTGTGTGGTTGAGTGTGTGCCTCTAGCATTGTTCAAACAAAAATGGCTCTTTTGCCTGTATTTTGGCGGGTTTAACAAGGCGGGATAAAAAAATACTTGCTCAAAATTTTTTGGCCATAAGTTTCCCTCCCCTTATTCCCCCCCAAAATTCCCGAAAATCTAAAATCTCTCTCTGTAACTCTCCCCCAAAATCTGGAAATACCCTAATCTCCTATCCCGAGATGTAGGAAACTTTCACCCACAGAACCCAAACGGTGACTGAAACTTTCACCCAAAACCGAGATGTATGCAACGATTCCCTTAGAAGCATTAAAGGTTCATCTATCAGATTCAAGCAAGAGGAGATCTCTAGTGCGAAGGGTGGAAAGACGAAACCCCATATGTAGCCGCCGTCGCCTCTCCGATTACCACCGTGACGTCTTCCTCTGGTTCGTAGGCGACCAGTAACGTTATGGCTTCCTATACGTTGATCTCTGTAACCCGGTTCTTTGAAGCCCACACGAAAACCCAAAAGCCCTAAATTTCTTGCATCCTCTCAATGATTCAAGATTCAATCTGTGTCTTGATACCTAATGAGTAATGATTATGAAATTTTCTCACAGGGTATGTCTAAAATCGATAACCTTAGGGTATGTTTTCCTCTCTTGCTCGAATTTACATCCATACATGTATGCACCTATATAAATGTAAGTGTATATGTTTATTTGTTCATGCTCTTATATATAGACTAATCCAATATTATTTGTTTCTGTGGATTTTACGCTTAAGCAGTCGATCACTCCCTTCTCTGAACGTCAACTGTTGCGGCTTCGAGCAGGTTATGTTCCTCTCTTTCTTTCTCTCGCTCTATTTCTATCTAGATCTTGATTATTTCGTATGGGTTTGGGTATAAATCATCAATTTGGCGAAACCTAAGTTGTTTATACCCTAAGTGGTGTATATTCATAGAGGTCTGGATGGTATTAGTTTATTTGGGGTTTTTTTTTTGTATCGAAAAGATATTATGAGTGATTTGTCTCATACTTTGTTTCTATTGTACCCTATCTAGTGCTTGATTTTGTTCCATGTTGTCCTTGTTCAAATGCCTTATCTTATTTTTTCTCCATTATGAATAGACCCTGTTTCCCGTGTTTAATAAGTTATTTTTTTCCTAAAGATACAGCAGGGTGATACTCAAGTTGTAGGGTAGTCGGTGTTAACCGGCAGAAGAGGCAATGCCGCAGGTTCTGCTTAGTCATTGGACCTGAGAAATGAAATGTTTTTTGGCAACCGACATGAGTCGTCTCATGGACCGTGTTGTTAACAACTTATATAGGAATAAAGAGGTGTTTCTTCGGGTACTTTCTATGCTGCTTTTGGTTAGGATTCTTAGGACTCTAGTGCTCATACGTCCTGATTTCCGTTGGTTTCAATGCAGGCTTTTGCTGACTTAGTGGCTACAGGGGGGACACTCTGCAGCAGTAAAGCTTTTAGGTATTGTCTGCTTCTCTCATGATTTCGGTTTCGCGGGTTTATTTCAACATGTTTCTTTATGACTTCCCGCAACCCAACAACCTTATCCTTTTCGCCATTGTAGAGGGGCTTGATCTAGGCATCCAGTTGAGAATGTGAGTGTTAGGATAACCTTAGTGCTTATGATTTTGGACCAAAACAGGGAAACATCGTGCATATGGCTGATAAGAAATCCTTTTCGGTGGTTAGAAACTCATTCGTATAAGTAGCAAACACTATGATCATGATGTGCGCAAGTTATGTAAATAGTATAGAATATTGAATTTTAACTGCTGAATTAGATGTATTCATATTATATGCCCCATGTTCCTCCATCTTTTGAGCAACTAATATGCAGGTTATGTTGCATTTCCTAGAAACTCTAGCTCTAAACACATTTTGTTAAGCAGTGCCACGTTATGATGAGTATATTTTTTTGAGAAACACTAAGATGAGTTGATTTGGTTCTCTCAGTGCATGTAGTGAATGTACTTCCAAGGATTAGATGACTTAGAGTAACGCATTTGGTTGCAATACTCGTTGTTACTTGCTAATTGGTGCTCTTATAGAGAGCCTCTGTGCACTCATAAATCTTGAGTCCCATTAGTGGGTCTTTGTTTGGGGCATTTGTAGCCTCTAAAAGTACACTATAACAATGGTCAATATTTTTTCTCTCAAGGCAATGAAAGAATGAGATTTGTCCAAGTGGACAAAGTACAAATCAAAGTTATAGAAGACGGTCAAGTTTTGCATTGATGTTGTTCTTTTGTTCTGCTTATTCTTTTGTGTCGCTAACACATTTATGGATTGATTACATTCTTATTCTTATGCTTCAGTATAGGAAGAGCTGAAAGTTATTGTAAGCTTGGGGTTTGGAATGAGATGGCTTGGATGAAGTCTTCTCTTTGTGCTCACAAACCAAGGCTAGCTCACAACACCAACGGAAGAACTTCTCATTACCTCGACTCTAATGGAAAGATTCCCATTGCATGTAGATTTGTTTTGACTTATTAGATATTCAAGTTTCTAAAATGTGCAAAAATGGATGTGGATGTGGGTTCTGTGTTGCATGTGTTTTTTGGCTATTTTTTGTTTATTTTCATTACTATTGTAAAGTTCATTATGCAATGATTTTCAATCAATTATACAAGTTTTTATTTGTTGGGCGTGTTTGTTGTATGTGACACGAGCCATGTTGGTTTTGGCAGTGCATACGATTAGGTTAAGCAATCAGATTACTTGGTATCTCGTTTTAGGCACAGATGAAAATAGCGTGTAGGATTATAAGATTGATATCAATTGAGGCTATAATGGTCGCTCGTGGTTGAACACGTGCCTTCGGGTAGGGGCATTCACTAGTATAGAATATTAGCGACCGCACTTTGTGCAGTGGCAAATACAAAATATTAGCGACTGCATTTTGTACAGTGGCAAATACAAAATATTAGCGACTGCATTTTGTGCAATGGCAAAAAGTTACATTTTTTGCGTCTGCAAAAATGCGGACTCTAAAAGATGACTTTGCAGTCGCTAATACATTGCGACCGCATGCTACGGTCGCAAATAGCTTTTGTCACCCAACCAATCGCGTCCCCTATTTTTGCGGTCGCAAAGTGGACGCAAATAACAATTGCGACGGCATAATGAGCAATTGCGACCGCACCTTGCGGACGCAAAAAGCCTCTTTTTTGGTAGTGACCTCTTTGTTCAAACATCGCCATTGGTGACTTTCCAAAAAAGCCACAATGGTTCTAGACAACAGTTCGCTCAAAATTTGCCATAAGTCCGAAGAGGTGCTAATGACACCATAATTAGGTGCATTCCCAGACAAATGCATGGGCCCCTTTAGGAAAAAACTAAAAAACTAGTTTACTTATAATTTTATTTTGAAAATTATCCAACATAGATGTTGTGCAATTAGATGGACGTGACCAACTACAGAGTTCTAAAATCGGTAGAGAAACTGTCGGAGAGAAAGGCAACCGTGGAAAGAGGAAAGAAAATGCTGCGGAGCATCCCGACGATTCTACGTATTTGGCTCCTTGATAGTGACTAATCAACGCATGAAACGAAAAACACCATTTCCAATTGCCACCCGGCTTACACGGAGTTGAAATTTCCTCCTGCAGGGCATTTCACTCTTTGGGCCTACTTGGCAATCTATTTTTCTTGTTTTTTATTTTTTCATTTTTGAGCTTTGATTGTTTGACTTTAAAACGGAGAACTCATTTTGTCCAAATATGTTTTGATTTAAAGAGCAAAATGGGTGGGAGGAGTTTTTTAATTTCTCATTTTTCTCTTTTCTCATTTTGGTTAATCAAAGGACTTGTATTCTGCTCATATCTCTCAAACACTATTCCTGTCGCAAAATACATCCTGCGCATTTCTCCCAAACACTTTACTATATTTGATGTAGCACAACCTATGGAACAAAATCAATCGTGCAAGAGAAACGCGAACAATAAGATCGACCCGGAGGTGCTCCCTCCTTAAACGATCAAAATATGAGTAAAACTCATTTTCTTTAATTCAATAATAACCGAAGTCTGCCGTAGCGCTTACAAGCATATAAATAAGGTGAAAGAAACCCTAATTAACTTAGGAAACCGTTAAGGCCGCTAATCAACCCTAAATCGGAATGGATACGAAAATTACCAAAAAAAGAAAGTTCTGATTTGACTAATAAATCAGAAACTAAAAAGAATTATAAGGTTGCCAAAACAAACGGCAAATAAAACGGAGTTTCCAAACAAAAGTTATTAGCGATCTAACTATTACTATAAACGGCAAAATTGGCCTTTTCGGGGCTAAACAGCGACGAACGCCCGAAATCCATTGTGCATCATCTTGCGTAGCAAAATGACTACTGATCCTTGGGCCGATTCCAATGGACCGTGCGAAATTCAGCCCATTCTGACAACGTCAATTCTTAGGCCTTTTTAGGCCTACGTGGACGCAACCGGTCCATCCACATTGACACAACCTGGTCTGCATCATCCTCCCCTGCTTGAAAAGAATTCGCCCTCGAATTGCAATCATCAGAAGATGAACTATCGCCCATAAACGGAAGCAAATACTTGACGTTGAACACATCCTATGTGCGCACGTGGCTAGGCAGATTCAAACGATACGCATTTGGATTGATCTTCTCAAGGACCTCCAAAGGCCCAATCTTCCTGGCCTTAAGCTTGTTGTATTCCCCTTCCGGAAAGCGATCCTTGGTCAGCACAGCATATACAAAATCGCCCACCTCAAATTCCACCAAACGACGCTTCTTGTCGGCTGCCTCCTTATACTTGGAGTTAGAGACCTCCAACTACTGCCGGGTAGCCTCATGTACTTCCTTCAAATGTGCCATAAAGTCTTGGGCCTTCCAATGTACACGCTTCAAATTAGGCACCGGAGCGAGATCGACAGGAGACCGTGGATTGCACCCATAGACAATCTGAAATGGAGAACGACCCGTACTCCGATTCACTGAATGATTGTATGCGAACTCAACCTGGGCTAGTTTCAGATCCCATGACCCGAGTTGTTCACCCACCAAACTACGCAGCATGTTGCCCAAAGAACGATTGACCGCCTTAGTTTGGCCATCAGTCTGTGGATGATATGAAGTACTAAAATCGAGCTGTGTGTTTGCCAACCTCCACAAACAACTCCAAAAGTGGCTCAAGAAACGTGTGTCCCTGTCTGAAACAATAGATATAGGCAGCCCATGTAAACGATAAACACTGTCAAAATACAACTGTGCTACCTTAACAGCATCGGTGGTCTTCGTGCAAGGAATAAAGTGAGCCATCTCCGAGAACCTGTCCACCACCACATAAATAGAATCCTTGCCTCGCTGGGTACGAGGAAGACCAAGGACAAAATCCATACTCACATCCGCCCATGGTTGTGTAGGAATAGGCAGAGGCATATAGAGTCCGACGTTAGTGGCCCCACCCTTAGAAACACAACAGATATGACAAGCTCCCACAAACCGGTAAACATCCCGCCTCAAAGTAGGCCAAAAATATGATGCAGCCACCAAAGCAAGGGTCTTATCACGACCCACATGCCCCTCATTATGCAAGTCAGTAATAATTTTGAGCCGCAGACTCGACTTTGGAACACATAATGCATTACCCTTGAATAGAAAGCCATCATGAAGGTGAAACGCACTCGGTTCACCCTTTGAAATAACATCCAACACATGCGAGAAAAAAGGATCCACAGCCAACAGTTCACGAAAAGAATCAAAACCAAGTACCTCAGTGCGCAGAAGAGTCATCAAGGAAGAACAATGGCTAAGGGCATCAGCAACTCGATTCAACGTCCCGGCCTTGTGTTTAATCACAAAGGTGAACTGCTGGACATAAGCAGCCCACTTAGCATGTCGATGGGATAGCTTGTCCTGACTATTCAGATGTTTCAGCGCCTCATGATTAGAATACAGCACAAAGTCACTGTGAATGAGGTAGTGGTACCAATGGTGCAAAGCCCGCACAACTGCATAGAACTCCACATCATACGTGCTGTAATTCACCTTTCCCCCATTGAGCTTCTCACTAAAGTAAGCAACCGGCTTCGAATTCTGACTAAGAACAGCCCCAATTCCCACCTTCGAGGCATCACAATGTAACTCAAACGGCTGCGAAAAATCTGGAAGGATTAGCACTGGAGCACTAGTTAGCTTTAGGCTGAAAGCCTCTGTTGCCTCTTCTGTCCATGTAAAAGTTCCTCCTTTCATACACTCCGTGATCGGAGCCATAATAGTGTTGAAGTGTGGTATGAATCGGCGATAGAACGACGCCAACCCATGAAAGCTCCGAATATCAAACAAAGTCCGTGGCTCGGGCCATTGTTTGATCGCTTCCACCTTTGACTCATCCACAACAAGTCCATCCTTCGAAACAATGTACCCCAAAAATAGGACTGAGTCAGTCATGAAGGCACACTTCGTCAGACCCCCAAACAACTTCCCCCTTCGTAGGACCTCCAGAACTTCTCTTAGATGCTGCATATGTAAGTCCGACGTGGCACTATAAATCAAAATATCATCGAAATATACTACAACAGACTTACCAATAAACGGTCGCAGCGCTTGGTTCATCACGCGCATGAAAGTACTAGGTACATTTGACAAACCAAATGGCATAACCAGCCATTCATACAAACCCTCACGAGTCTTAAAGGCAGTCTTCCACTCATCCCCTGGTCTGATCCGAATCTGATGATAACCACTCCTCAAGTCCAGCTTGCTGAACACCTTGGCCCCTGATAATTGATCCAACAAATCATCTAAGCGAGGAATGGGAAATCGGTACCTCACAGTGATTTTATTGATAGCCCGGCTGTCCACGCACATCCTCCATGATCCATCATTCTTTAGAGTTAATAAAGCTGGAACTGCACATGGACCGTGCGAAATTCAGCCCATTCTGACAACGTCAATTCTTAGGCCTTTTTAGGCCTACGTGGACGCAACCGGTCCATCCACGTTGACGCAACCCGGTCTGCATCAATATTCAAATTACATTCTAACTAGAATCCAAAAACCAAAAAGTCGGATGGTTGCAAATGAAAGACTAAAAAAGAACTTTCCAAACACCCCTTTTGTTTCTTTCTAATTCATATTTTTGTATGGTTAATTTCTTTTTTTTTTTTTTTTTTGTCATTCGTATGGTTAATTTCAATTTCAAGGATTTTTCAATGATATTCTTAGTAGATTTTGGCTCTTAAATGGAAAAAGCACGGACGCATTTGTTAATTTTTTGAAGGAAACGACAATGGTACCTTAAAATTTTTAACCGTTCGATTGATCTGTAGAATCAGGACCATTAGATGCCGAAACCGGAAGAACCAGTAGACGGTAAATGTTGAAACCCGCTCGCTACTAATGACTATTATATTGCCACTTGTTCCTTACGAAAACAAAATAGTATTCATTTTCTACCAAAAATCTTCAAAAACAAATAATATTGATTCCTAGGAAAAACCTATGGGTACACCATTTAGTGTATACCAAATGCACATCGCGTTTTGTGAGACGCATTCCAGGATTTCATACAAATGATTAAAACCGCTCAATTTGTTTAAAATGTTTTGTTTAAGGATCCCAGTAAAAACCAGCTCTATCGGATATCGGTAAGAATTTGATAGATTATTCGCTTAATTTTGCTGCATGACAGAATTCATTGAATGGAAGGTCAGATCTTGCGGCATGGCAGAATTTTCCACGAAAATTGATGTCAATTCCTTCCTGTACAGAATGCACAAAAGTACACGCTGGGGCAGACTCTTAATTCTACCTCTAGGAACTGTTTCAATTCAGTCTTGGAAACTCTCGGCTCTCCGTCTGTTTATGTTTTTCCACGAAAATTGATGTCAATTCCTCATAAATGGAATGTCTAGTCTGGTTGGTTGGTTGGTTTGTTTTCAGATTTATTTTGAGGATCATAATTACTCCCTCCGTCATATTTTGTTTGTCAATTTTTTATAATTGTGTTAGTTTTCGATCTTTTATATCTTTGTAATATTGATCTCCAAATATATGTAATATGGATCTTGTTTGATAGTTCACGATTTATTCTATTGCATAAAGTTTTGAAAACCGTGAAAATCATTATAGATTGAAAGATATAAGTAATTTAAGGCGTAGCAGAAAACTGAATAATTGATAAGAAGTGAATATTTTTATCGTTAGACTCGAAAGAGACTACAAACAGGTTGGACTAAAACCCATCTTCTTAAGGTCTCAACTTTTTTTGTAGTGTGACCAATTATTCTATGGTATTGGAGCATCGCTATGTGGTGTCCCCCCACCCTTATCCATCACACATTGTATTGAGTCCACGTAAATGTGACGTATGAGGGTGTTGACTGTTGAGGTACCGTGTGGGTTTCGCCATATGGTATTGGAGCATCGTCATATGGTATCTCCGTACCATTATTCATCACACATTGTATTAAGCCCACATAAATGTGATGTATGAGGGTGTTGAGGTACCGTGTGGGTTTCGGTAAAAATATTTGCTTTTCCAATTCCACTCATCGAGACAAGTTAATAATCCACAAAAGTTTGACACAAAACAAACATGCGAATTTTTTTTTTAAATAAAGACAATATTTAAAAAGCCTAGTGACCTAAAAGAAATAGGGTGAAAGGAGGAGATCATGCTACACGCGACGACAGGTTCTGGTGGCTCTTTTTTCTTTTCCTTTCTGTTTTTAATTGCGGTATTTTTCTCTTTCCTATAGGTATTGTATTTGTTTGGATTGGTTGATTAATACATTTTTTCCTCCTGGCCAAAAAAAATACAGAATTATGTAAGTGAAAGAAAATCAATCCTATGACATTTCGTTTCTGAGACCTTTCCATTTTGACGTCCACCGATTTGGACATGATGGCCCACCGACAATAATGAAGTTGGGTATTGTTATTGTCATGCCCCATGTATCACACATACTCTGACGGTTGTCTTTCTGAACCTTTTGGAATCAAGAGAGTTCAGAACGCAAGTCAACAATTGTGAGGAGCAAGAATTAAAGAAGATAACACAGGAACAAAAGACGGCGCAAGTCAACTATTACAGTTCTTTTCATTTCTCTGTCTCACCAAACCAAACAATAAAAGGGGCTGTACTGGACTACCATTTCCAGAATGAACAATTTTCCATTTTTGGATTCTCTTTTCTCCTCACTGAACCCGTTCACCTTCTCGTGCTATCATCTCTGTCTCTCGATCAATCGATTCATGTTAGAGGTTTAGCAGGGATCCCTCCCTCTGGATTCGATTGTCTTTTGTGTCCTGTTCAGTTTCTTTTTGTCAATCCCAGATTCGAAGAATTCACTCACATTTTTCTCACTGTCGGACCAAATTAAGATCTGGGTCTCTTGTTCCACTTCATTTTTCACTTGGGTTTTCATCCATTTTCAGATTAATATTAAGTCAAGTTTCTTCTTTTGATCGGGCGAAATATACTCTCAATCCCGTGTGTGTTTTTCGTAAGTTGGATTTGGAAACTGTGACAATGGTTGTGATTAGGAACTGTGATGAATCGGAATCAGACGGGGATATTGAATTGGGGTGCAGCGAGACCACAGGGAATGGTGGAGTTGAGGCATTTGGAATTGGCAGTTGGAACGGTTGCGACAGCACAACAGTACAAGGTTTCAAAAGCATCACTTAAATAGTAGTACTAATATTCTAAAAAACACAAACGTTATGAGATTGTACTCCATGCTCATTGACATATCGCTCTTCTTGTTTTAGAATATTTTCTAACATGGCACGGTATATCTTCGTGCATCCATCATATAATATTTTAATTTGTTCGCATTCAACAAAACAATTCAGAATATTCATTGCTTGCGGTGGCGACTCTATGAATTATTCTTCATAGCGTCATTAGCGAATTCAAAGTTCAATTGATTTAGAGCAAATGGTTTTACATTAATCAACAAATAATCTTTTTCAAGAAAATTAAAAATAAAATTGTAGATAGCATATACATTTATGTTCATATAATGTATAAATTTAGAGGAGTACTCTCTCCCATGAAAAACTATAACCGCTTGCTTTGAATTAAGTGAAATCCTATTTCTATACATAAAACCCAAAAGAATATATTTGCTCGAGAAATTTTTCAATGCCCCTGGGGCATTGTTGAGCACAAACATGAGTCACACAAATGTGTGAGGTCCACTGAAGGCCAGCCCAACCCCAAGGCGCAAGAGGGCTAGGCCTTGGGCAATCAAAATACTAAAAAAAAATAGGGGCAACCCCATAGTTTTTACTATTAGACGTGAGCATAGGTCTTTATAGCACAACAGGAAAAAGAAAAAAGCCCTAAACAAAAAAAGTCCATTTGCCGTAAAGGCCCAAAATAAAACACATAACAAATTAACTTTTACAAGTTATCTATTAGGCCTAAAGGCCCAATATAAGACCCACAATAAAATAAAAAGGAACCTAAAATATAAAATTAAAAAAAAAGAAGCCAAATTTAGGAGTAGGACTCGTTACGACTTAAATTGACTTGTTGGAAGAAGTAGATTATACAAGTCTAATTTATATCTTTAGTTCTAGAAATACAACACGATTAATATTCAAGCGATACTATTACATCCTTGAGATGATATGTGTTTTGAGACTTTGTATTTTGTGTTCTTATATAATAATTAGTAGAGCTTTATATTGCTTTGGCTTTCTTGCATTGTATTGTTGCAGCAAAAATTCTTTCAGTGTTTACTCTTAAGGGCATAATTTTTAGATTAAGCCTTGGGACTAAAAATCCTTGGGCCGGTCCTAGAGCCACTCCCAAGTATGTAGACCCCACACAAATGTGTAATCTAGATTCATGCTCAACTATATTGTTAATTCACATAGTAATATAAATTTCTTCGATCATAGTTTTCTCCAACTAAAACGTATAAAACCTTTTAGTTTCTATTTCCCCAAAAAATACGGCAGGGGATTCCATGGAAAACAATGCAGGGTACAGTCACTCCCCTAGGCAGGGAATGGTGAATATATGGATGTAGGGCGTGCCAAGACCGTGACATTGGTCTAACTGTGAATAAGGCTACAGAGCCTAATTCAGACTTTTTTTGGGGGGGTAATTAATTCTGGCTTATTAACAAACGGTTGTTTTACAACCCTTTAGGAAGGTTGTAAAAGTGATCCAAGGTTGCCTTGCACGTTAAAGACTTCAAATTCAGTGAATGATCACGTGTAGAACTGAACAAACCAAACATCACTTGTATTATTGGAAATAAAGTGATAACAAAAGGGTAAAAGCATGCAAATATTAGAATTAGAAGCTTGCCACTTGTAAAAAGTACGAGCCAGTGCTCGAACCTTGTAATGCCGTAAAGATGGAAAATACTCGAGATTCTCCATTATCGTCATCACAACATCGAAGTTGCGGAAATTGGAAAAGAAAAATAAAGGGATAAAAGCTTCCTAATGTCGTAATCAGAAGCTTGGAACGTAGATAAAGTTAAAAAACTGTAAGAAATGAAAAGACATTGAGTCTTGAGGCGTGGAACCATTAGACTTCCCTGTTTTCCTCTTTTGATAGCAGTGACTACCCTAAAAAATAGCACAGGTAGGCCCTGAAAGTGTCGTAAGTGGGCCATGCTCCAAATTCTTCTAAAACTGCTCACACTTGTTCCAAAAAGCTTGAAATATGCCCAGCCATTGATATTCACAGTGAAGACCCTGATTGATGCCATGTGTCCCCTTAAAAATGGCAAAAAGGGGGCATAATTCCTATTTCCAGGGCCTAATCGTACTTCCCCCTGTGCACGAACCATTTTGACTATATTCACGGCTCACATAACTTCCACGTAGCAAAACTATCCTTATAGCCGTTGTAAATATTAGATAATGGAGAAAATTCCCTCCAAAATACCCTCACATAACTTCCACATAGCAAAACTATCCTTATAGCCGTTGTAAATATCAAATAATGGAGAAAATTCCCACCAAAATACCCTGAAAAAGCTGCCAGTTGTCCTTGAATTAGGCTCTAAGAATGCGACACGTATCCCACGTCTCCAAACCACTTCCTTTTACTTCTAGGAACTCATATTCATTGTAGACGTTGATTGCAAACCGAAGTCCCCTAATGGTTGCCACGTGGCCGTTTGAATTGGTCAAAAGCTTGAGTGCTTCCTACTTTTCAGGGCATATTCCCTGATTTTGCTCGTCTCTTTGACCATCTTCGATTGTAACTTGCTTAATTGAGTACCACATGGCATTTATGACCAAATCCTCGTGTATTTAA
This sequence comes from Vaccinium darrowii, assembly GCA_020921065.1. Taxonomy (NCBI): domain Eukaryota; kingdom Viridiplantae; phylum Streptophyta; class Magnoliopsida; order Ericales; family Ericaceae; genus Vaccinium; species Vaccinium darrowii. The sequence continues at coordinate 4,190 of JAFMTH010000087.1, read as the reverse complement.
CCTTGTAATGTATAAAATCCAAGAAAATATGAAGAATATTCCCTGGATATACCATGAGGATCTGTCAGGGAATACAACCATACCCTGAAAAATCTCAAGTACCTTGAAATATAGGAATTGGTTGCTGAATAATAGATCCGGTGTTCCATTGTCATGTTGCAATTGGTCTCTCCACCATTGATCTTTTAGCACTTCAAGTTGATCAACTTTGACTTTTCCGTTTACAAGCAATACGGGCCCTTTGGATTTTGACTTTTTGTTCACTATGAACCGGGCCTACTTGTCATTTTGCTATTTTTTTTTTTTTTTTGGTTTTGCAAAAAAATGCCAAAAATGAATACAAAAAGTTTCTATCATGCTCTACTGCTCTGTATTGGGTGTTCACAATCGAAGAACTCATTTTTAGATGCTATATTTGAAAACAATGCCCCACATATTTTCGAAACATGCATAAGAATTGAGAATTGCGGGTAATTTGTGAATGTAAATTGTGATATGCTCTAAATGCTTCTCTTTTTTTTTTTTTTTTAACTCAAAACATATTTTTGTGGCTCTAGAAATTGGAAATGTGGGTTGGAATTGCTTTGTTAGAAAAATGTTGAGCTTTTAATTATTCCTTATTGTAGTTGGCCAATCTACACTGGAGTATGCTTGTCGGGAGCATGAAGTTGAGGCAGTTGGAATTAGGGGTGAGGTAACAGAGGAAGATGAAATTGCAGAGGTTCGGTTGCATTGTTTTGGAAAGAGGAACAGGAAGGAAAAGAGCCCAAGAGGAGAGAGAGGAAACAAGAAAACTTCAAGAGTTAGAAATGTAATTCCTTTGGAGGAAATATTACAAACTAAGGAAATGCATCTTAAAGACGCTGCAAGGCATCTCAACGGTACGCATACATACACTTCTCCAAGAATCAAAAATCTCAACTGGATAGACTCATTTTAGTAGCTTCTTTTCATAAAATCTTCAGACTGGAATCATTCTCTGTATAGGAACTTGAAATTGGAGACCGAACACAAAAATATACCAAAAAAAAAACAAAACAAAACAAAAGAAAGCGCATATAAACCCCAGTTGAAAACGTATTGAGAATTCTATTAAAATGATATGTATACTTCATGCATTGTGTCAAAAAGATAGAGAAATGAATTTTTAAAATTTTGGAAGGAAATTTGGATTCGTAAAAGAAATAAATGGCTTTTAAATGGCTTTTAGAAATGGAGACTTGGATACTACTCGGTCTAGTTAAAATGCTGAGAATGTGTGCTCTTAGACAGGTCTCAATTTGAATCTCGAAGGGGAAATTGTTGATATTTAGTTCTCGCTCTCCCTCGAGATTGCTTCCTGTAGGGGTTAGGCTCAGAATTAACCTGGTAAAAGAAGGCTATATATCCCCAGCTGTGAATTAGTCCTGGACTTGCCGCCAAGTCCTAGACATAGTCATTTGCAGAGGGGAAAGGGAAAAAAATCGAGAATGATTGTTTGTGAAAGTGAATTATGATATGCTCTGGATGCAAATTTTTTTTACTCAAAGATATATTTTTGTGGGTGTCCAATTGTAAATGTGGGTTGAAGTTATTTTCGTATAAAATTATTGAGCTTTGAATGTATCTTTTGAAATAAGACTAAATTTTGAAGTCTGCAAAATGGAAATGGATATGTAAATGAACTTACTCACTTGGAAGAATTTTGAGCGTTTGGGTTCTTCATTTTTTTATTTTTTATGTTTCCAGTTAGCCGATATACATTGAAGCGAATCTGTCGGGATTATAATATCCACAGATGGCCACCTCATGAAGAAACCAAGCTTATCGGTCAATGTCAACCCAACGAGTCTCCCATAGTTGTTGATCAAGACAGAATCCCACAATTGAATTATGATATGCTGCTGCCTTCTAATCAAAACTTGGCTACTAGTGATACAAATAGTGTGACTGTAAAGGCTAAGTATAAAGGATTAAGAATAAAGTTTCAATTGTCTTCGCCGTGGCGAAAGGTAGAGCTAGAACAAGAAGTGAAAAAGAGGCTACAACTCGATGCTGCAGCTTATTACATCAGTTACAAAGATGATGACGATGAGATGACTTTAATATGTTGCGACGAGGATTTAGAGGGTTATATTCTCAGTACTAGCCAGCTGGGCACCCGTTCAATTGAGATATTACTTGATCCAAAGTAGATATGTATTGAAGGTCGTGTTGGTACTTAATCATTCACCCTTCTTAATGTTTTATTGTAGAAGTGTTTGCCTATAAAGTCAAACTGTATGGACGTCTCCAGATCTATTGCACAGGAGAAGTGCATCTAGAGATTCTCCAATATAGCTTGGTATTTTAGCTGCTATTGTTATAGTCCGAAAATTCAGTGCTTCGAATCAATGGTATGTTTTATGCTATGTTGTCCGATTATGGGTTTTGGATTTTATGGTTTTATTGAACTTTGTACATGATGAAAAATGGTAAGGCAGAAAGGGAGATGGAACAAACAATGCTCTTGGTCATTCAACAAAATTCACCACTCTCACGTGGTTCGTGGATCTCATCATATCGCTTGATGTGTGATCAAAAAGGGGTTCAAAGTTTGTGTTGAGCACCAAGTGCACAGCACGCGTGATGTGCGGCCCATTTGAGGCCCACTTTGGGTCCTGTTTTTTTTATCCGAATCGTTCATTTTGTTCGGCTCGTTGAGGATGTGGCCCACGTAAAAATTCTTATTGATCGGACATCGGTAATTACTTGGTCATTGACCATTTAGCTTATTGTTTTGTAGGGGGAAAAAAAGGCACCTACAATAGTATCTTTGAGTGTTTCGGTTTTATTAAAAATACAGTCTGAAAAGATAGTTAAAGATCTCCGATCAACATAATTTTTTACGTGAACCACATACTTGACAAGAGGGACAAAATAAATGATTCGGATACAAAAACGGAACCCAAGATGGGCCCCCAATGGGCCGCACAGCACATACCCTTGATCCATCATCCAGCAAAAAGGTATGTGAGTGTAAGTATTTCCATCTCATAGTTAGTGAAGCCGACGGTAAGACTTGATGTGGGATTCAAAAGCCATATGAGAATGGAGTATTTCCATCTCTGTTCAATAGGTTAACCACCTAAGGACTACAGCATAATCATGCAAAGGTAAAAAAAAAAAAAACTATTACTGAAACCAATCTCTAATAAATACCAATAAAATAAATAACACAACAAAGCAGTAACGATTGTCTTGTAAGACAGTTCCTACTCCCATGGCGGCTTTTGATTGATTCCGGTTGCAAATAAAGCTCTACCAACGGCATCATATTTTTCCCTAAAAAGCTGCTTCCTCACACCCCCCCCCCCCCGGCGAGAAGTTAAGAAAATTACAGGCAACATTTCTATGCTTCCAGGTCAACTAAACCTTCGTTCTTCTGATACCTTCTCTTCTTTTGAACACGAATATCATCTCCATATTATCTTTAAGAAGGAATCATGCCGTGCAGTGGCGGATGCAGGATTGTTGCTGCGGGGGGGCCAAACTATATGTACTAATAAATTAACAACCAAACTACATTCTTATATATAGATAACTGAGATATGGATGATTGTAAACAACAAATGTTTTGTCATATGAACTGAGATATGGATGACAAAAAGTAACAAAAAAAAAAAAAACAAATTCCATGCTATACATTTTCAGTTTGCATGCCCACTCCATAGCAAATGTACTGAAAATCTGATTCCTTGAGATTTGCCCAAAGTAAGGAAGAGAGAGAGAAGTATTTGGTCCTATAGAGTACACGTTTCCTAGAGAAATACACTGGTAGAAGTTAGAGGGCACCACTACATAGTAAATGTACAGAAAAACTGAAAATGTACTAGTACTAGTACTAGTAAGAAACTTGGGGAGTTTGAAGGGACAAAAACCCCCCGTAGCACTCCCCAAGTCCGCCCCTGATGCCGTGCCTCCTTACTCACGAAAGTCAGTTCTCTAATACATATCAGAAAGCATTTAGTGAACAATAAAACTATCTGATTTGCTTCATTGCCCTTGTGCCACGAGACCATCATATAAGGGTGATCCCTTGTGTCGACCAATGTTAATAGGAGCCGGTATATTAATCCTGCTTCCACTTGTCTGGGTTTGGTTGGAGAAGACTAAGCTTCAAAACCAAGATCAAGAAGATGGGGCTGCCTCATCATTCTTGTTAGAATAGT
>JAFMTH010000094.1:0-149296 GCA_020921065.1 Vaccinium darrowii | reverse complement strand
ATGATAGTAGTGGTTTTGCCTATTGCCTTGGGAACATGGTTTGCCACATGAGCATGTGCTGTTAAACTGATCTTACCCAGGTTAGCAAACATCTATCGTGATAATTCTAACAGAATTTTGAGGCTTCAAGTGTCCGCTATCATTTGTACATGAACAAAATGACCTAGTTGGTAAAACAGGCCCTGTGTTCCTGCAAACTGATGATACTTATTTTCTTTTGCTGGGAAATGCCTTACCCCTGCTGGAAAATGTGATGAGAACTGAAAGAGGTTCATAATGTGAGATCTCAGTGAAGTTGAGATTTCTGTTTATCTGTCATGGTTACTCGGTTTTCCAAGCTCCACAATATCAAGTCTAAAGTGGCATAGACTGTTGAATGTTCTGCCGTGTCTCTGCATAATCTGCAAAGATGACTGGGAGTTCTTGTAGGAGACTGGCTTTTGTACATTCCTGCAGGAATTGAATGTACGAGCAAATCATGAAACGAGACAAATTCCCATTGAAATCTTTCTATGTTCTGCTTCTGTTTGTACCATAAAATTTAAATTTTACACGTGGCAAATAAATTGGTTATAGATTATATTTATTTGATTCGGATTAAGTAATTGTGGTCGAATTACCTATAATTTAGGAGATAAGTTTGTTGCCTAAATTATAGGGAGGTGGTTGTTATCCAAAGCAAGGTGATAAAGGCTGAAATTAACATGTGCCAATTATATTGAGAACGTGGGTGGTTAATTTCAGCCAAGCTATGGACACGTGTCAAGCCCATATGCAATTTTTCAAGGGAAAACGATCGTGGATGCAAGACATGGGTGTAATGGCTAGAATTCATGGGCGGTTACATTCTGGAAGTTACAATTGGATTCGAAGCCTATAAATATAAACCTTGGGGCAACATTGAAGAGGTTCCAACACCAACAACGCTCACAGCAGCAAAGTAAATTTAGTATTATCTCCTAACTCTCGCAGTTAGTCGATCGATTCCCTGTTCTTCTTCTTCTATCTCCTATCTATGTCTATCTCCTACCTCTCCCCCTTTCTTTCTTCTTCTCCCCCCTCTCTTCTCTCTCTGTCTTCTATGTAATTTTCTTTAATTGTGGAAGTCCTTGTTCAAGGCCCACGAACCGTTGTAACTTTAGTTCGAGTTTCGCAATTGCTTGAAAGAAGTTGGTATTTTCAGGCGCTTTTCCTTTATTTCTCTTGGAGATCCGCATCTCCTGGCACGCCCTCGCATCTTCTACACCACCCGGTGTTGACCATCCCCGTTTCTCCTGTCCCTGGAGGAATTGGTGGCAACAGCTTCCTGATTAATTTCTATGTTCCATAGACAGGATGTTCCCCAGAATATGTTCCTTCTCAAGTGGAAGCTTTCTCCGATTTCGCTGTTGGCTTTCCTGTATGTAGCTATAGTTGTTGTCATGGTGGTTGCTTTCAGCTCCAGGACCTGTAAAAATGTGACCCTACAAACCAGGTACATTCTTCTCTTCACTTGGCGTGGATTTGGATCTACACCTACATGGCAAAATGTCGTTTGTTCTCATTTAAGTTTAATAATAAGAAACTTTGTGATTGGTTCTTAATTTGTTATTTCCGGTATACCCTGACCTGATACTGCAACTTGGCTCGCGTATAGTTTTGATATAGTTCTTCTCATTTCTACATCTTGCCGAATTGAAAATCATTGATCAAGCTAAGTCTTTTAGTTCTAGGGAAACAGTAGCACTCACTTGACTTAGACTTCAAACATGTTTGCTAAACATGTGGTTTCGCAGTTAATCTATCCAGCGTTTGCGTTTACGAGACCAAAAGAATGTAGCTTTTGGGCAACCGTGGAATAGAAAGTAAGTTCTGAAAGAAGCGAACAGTTTTGTCAATTTTTTTGAAGTATTCATTATGCAGAATAACTCAATATCCAATGAAATTGTGCTTCAAAGTTTCTGAGTTTTAGGTTAAATGATTCTTTGTTTCTTAGAATTGCTTATATCTTCATTGCCCCATGGAAGTCAACTTGTTTATTTGCTTGCTTCCTAAACTTCAGAATACAACTCGATCGTCGCCACCCCGCTTGATCTCCCAGGCCCTGCTGGAGGTTCTTTGAGGCGGGAACATTGGATTTGTACATGAATAAGTCAGTCCAGAGACAGAGCCAGAATTTTTGCGTTGGGGGGACGGACTGTATTTTTGGAGTAGAGCCTAATTTGATGAAATATATATTTTCAATATAATAGTAGAGTTTTTCCAAATTGTAATAGGGACGGCAGCCCCTACTTCCCCTACTTCATCCTTGAGCTAGACACTTGCACACATTTTTTGTGTACTAAAATCACCGACACACGGCATCCAAAATCCTAGATCCTTTTAACATCTACCACAGCCCTGAGCTTGAAGCTCCAAAACCGTGAAACCTGTAGCAGACCTTTCTATTGATATAGAATCAAAATGTGTCAAATTTTGAAATTGGTTCTTGTTGACCAAAGAGCGGTTTCAGCTTTTGGAAGTGTCACACATAGTGATAGGGTGACTAAACATGGCAGCTTATCTGGTTGGAGTACCATTGCTCATTCTTTGGGCCGAGGCCTGGGTTTTGACGTATTAGCAATGCTATTATGAAGCGTAAGTTACGTTTTTGTCTCTTCCAGATTTGTAGTATACTCCCCATGAGTTAATTGATGCCTGATAGTCCATCCATGATTGTAAGGCCTTTTGTAATCAATTGTTTCCCGAAATAGCTCTGTAAATCTGCAAAAAATCATAGACACGGGTGAGATTAGTGGAAAAGAAGTCGCTCGACACGTTACAGGTAATGTGGGTGAGAACATTGAAAAAGAAGCCGCTCGAAACACTACAAGTAATAGTATGATCTTTTAGATCTACTATTTAATGAAAATGGCTACCATCTCGAATCTCAGGGAAAACAAATGCGAAAAAGTACAGACACGGGTAAGGTCATCGAAGAAGAAGTTGCTAGAAACATTATAGGTAATGTGGGTGAGATCATTGAAAAAGAAGTTGCTCCAAACACTACAGAATACAGATAATAGTATGGTTTTTTTTTTTTTTTTTTTTGAGCCATAAACATAGAATATAAATAATAATCAAAGAAGTCCATTACTTTTGGTTGATTTCTGGTGTGACCGCTAGGTTATCCTTTGGGCATATGACGTGGACGTCTAATAAAATCATTTTTTTTTAGCTAGAGCATCAAATATTCTCACTGGTCGACGAAACGTGACCACGACGTCACGGCTTACGTCAAACGGGGAATTTCTTCCAGCTACTTCTTTGTCCTTTTTTTGTGGTTCTTCTTTAATTATGGCTTCACCCTAAACCACACAAATCAATTTGTCATTGTCAAGAAGATGATTTCGAATCAAACTTGACTTTCCTAAAAACGAGAATTCTCGATCCGGACTATAGTTTTTCTGCAAATAAAGAGGAGAATTATTACCACAGAAGACGTGTGCATAATCAATACCCAATTAATTTACGACCCATTCAGTTGAACAGAAAGAAAAAAAAAACATATAGAAATGTTTAATTTTTTTTTATATTTTTTGTATGTTCAACTAGCAGAAAAATTATAGGACGCACGTCTCTAACTTTCTCTTTAGAATTAACTTTTCATCAAAACATATCCTGCAAAAAGGCAAACAGTTTTACAAGAATCTTGCAATTCCTAATTCAAACATTGGTTTTCAACTATGTTTTTATTTTTATGTAATACACGCATAAAAAAATACTTTTTATTTTTCTTACCTCACTCTCCTACGGCTTCGTTTAATTGCACGGAAAGTGATGCAGAACAAGTAGCGGCTTAATTTTATGATCAATTGGACCGGTCAAAGCCTAACAATCAACTTTTAATTGAAAATTGCCAATTTCGGCAATTTATCGACGAGCCCGGAATAGGCCCAAACTTGGTGGGCTGAAGCAGAATCGCGCTGCGATCAATACTCACCACCCTAATCGTGACTGATGGTGGATTTCGGCCAAATTCATTCGTTTAGGCCTTCAATTTAGTAATTTTGCTATTTTAGGTAATAATTAGATTACGAATTACTCTTAGCGTGTAATTCCGTTTTCATTGATTCCAGTTGGAAATTTCTTATTTTTCTTTCTAGTTTTCAATTTTTGAAGTTTTCCCAATTTTTGGGATACTTTATTTTTGGTAAGTTTTTTGCTATGGTTTGCTAGTTTTTCCTATAAAAGGGCATGTAACCTTTATTATTATGCAGCTTTTAATCAAATATAATTAAGAGTTATTTCTCTTTCTTCTTGTGGATTCAAGAACCTCGTGGATTCGAGACATATTATCGTTTGAACTAGTACGCAACTAGAAATGATGGGAAAATCAAATTCCTCGTAATTTTTGTGTGTTCAATTATCAAGATAGTTGTAGGACCCAAAGTTTCAACTACTGGGAAACACTTTCCTGCAAAATAGATTCTGCCAAAAGCAATGAATTTTAGTTTTCCTCCAAGATTCCTCGTAAAAAACACACACACACACATGATAATAAATTTTATTTTTGTTTATTTCATCTCACTTCACTCTTCTCAGGAATCCATTTTCCATACAACATTTCTTGACAACTGAACAGAGCCTGGGAGAGAACAGACTAGGGGACCCTGTAGTGAGGAGATCACTACACGCATGTAATGAGGCTCCCTCGGCCATTAGAATGGCGACTAACGATAGAGATCATCTTACATTTAAAAAAAATATATTTACATTTAATTTAATTTTAATTTATCCAGACCGTTGATCGCTGATTGGACGACTGAGGAAGCTCATTTTCCTCCGTACGCGCCCCCGGGGACCCAGGAGAGAACTGCGAATTCCGTGACGCGCGAGACTTTTACCGGTAATTTTGCGCGGGTACTGTGATGTCCTTACTCTCCTGACTAGTGAAGGGAGACGGGAAGGTAAGGGCCGTAAGGCGAAGGGAACGGTGGAGAAAGCGACACGTATCGCAGAAAACGTAGGCGTCTAAGCTCTTCCCTCTTATTAACTTCCACGTGGCAAGCAATCCAAACAAGATGGAAGTTTTATCTCAATCCAACGGTCCACATCGCATATGAGAGTAAAAAAAGACGACTTTTTGTTGAAAATAAATCCTTCTTATAGGCAGACAGAGAGGCACGAGTCCTCCTCGTGCAGCACCATTCCTCTGCATCCGCGCAACCCTCAATCAGCGTAGACCAGAGCTCAAGTAGAGAGAGAGAGAGAGATGGCGATAGCGCTAGCGGTGCAGGCGTTGCCGCTGTCGTACGTGGTGCACTTTCTGGCGATAGCTGGTGCGGTTTTGGTGTTGGTTTGGAACCTTTACTTCAGGGGCGGCTTGGCCTGGGAATCTACCAACAAAAGCCTCATCTTCAATGTACGTTTTCTCTCCCATCTCCCCAATATACATCCTTTCTTCCCTATTTTGCAAATTCATCTGTTGAGAATTCTTGTTTGTTTTCGTTTTCTTTGTTTATGGGGATTCAATTGCGTAATTTCAGCTGTTTTCGGTTAGGGTTCGGTCCAGTTGCTTAATTTGGCTGTGAACTGTCAGTGATTTATTTTCCTTTTTATCGATTAACGGTGGCGCCAATAATTTGTATGGCCTCACTAAAAGTATATAGGTTTTGTACGCATTGGCTTTTGAAGGAGACCATTTTTCCCAATATTAGAGATCAAAAGGGGTACCATTATGATTTCTCCTATATGTCATATGGGTGTGTGTCTGTATGTTTTTTTTTTTTTTTCCCCAACTTGGGTGGGTGAGTAAATAATGTAAGATGCTTTCCAAGGCTGCTCATTCTTTGATTTACTACTTCTTTTATTGCTATTACTTTTGTTGGTAAACATGTGTGCATGTGACTGATGGGAGAGTGTAAGTTAAATCTAACACCTTCAAATTACCAAAGAATTCCAGATTCCAGAGAATAGGTTCAGTTCTTCGGGGGTGAAAGTGAAACAATATCTCTGCATTGTAGTAATATCTATCTCACAGACAAGGCAAAGCTGTGTTTGTACCAGCCTCATCTCATGAATACTACCTACCCTTCTTCCTACCAAAACTTTTATCTCTCTCTTTGGCAATTGCACATTTGGAGTACCTCAGGCACCTACTCTTCTTCTTTTTTGTTTTTGTTTTTTTTTTTTTATCTTGCAGTAATAAGCTAAGGACTTAAATCTCCACCTCACAAATCTTGGGATTGGCTTCTTATCTGTACATTTTGGACCAGTCTTAGTTGATGAATCACGTGGTGGTTGTGTGTTTGTCTTAACAAAAAGCAGATTTGTAGGCAAGCCAGCTAGGGTTGTCACTTTGCTACGAAAGTTTTGTTTGGTTACACACTAATACAAAGCCTTCTCTTGATAGTCCCACGTTCTTGAAAGTGATACTTTTTTGCTCCTCTGTTGCTTGGTTTACGTTTACTGAATTTTCAATTCTAAAGTGATGAGAATCTACCAACTTTACCATGGGTTTTCGACCTTTTTGTCCTTTTGTGTTTGTATTTCGGAGTGTAATGATAATAACAACAAATGGTAATGCCAAGAAGTCAACAACATCATCCACTGCTACTCTCTTTTTTGTATTATTGTCATTGATTTTTTTCTATTTTTTTGTTTTTGTGGTTAAACTATAAACGAGCCCTTGTACAAATGCCTGGGGTTAGAATCCCCAGAATCAGTAGACAAGTGGGCTTCAATACTAACAGAGCTTTACGAATAAAAACAGTCTTCATATTCCTCATTCCTTGTTATGTTGGCTAGCTTATCCGCTCATTGGTTACCCTTTCGATGGGCATTTTTCTATCGTTTCAACCTGTCGTTCCATCATGAGAAACCTACAGTCAAAAATATAATTATTGAAGAGATGAGCTGCGGTTGATAAAAATCCTCAAATCTCCCTTGATAGACATTCGTTTCAAATGGTAAACAAATGTGAAGAGGCATTTAACATGAGTGCGCAACCATTCTCAGTAGTACAAGCCATAAGAGTCAGTTTACTTCCAACTGGTTCTTGAGCAGCCCCGAATCCTGCATGGACTAGGCAGCTTCAGATGGCTTGCAGGGTTGGTAACAGTCCTAACTCCTAATGGATCACGGACTATGGTGTAGGTTTGAGCCTTGATCTAATCGATAAACTGTCACAGTGTCACTTGACCTTTTTTTTTTTTAAAGTTAAAAGGTAGACAGAATTGTATTCGAGAAAACAGAACACTCAGTCGGCCAACAAAGTCCAACATACCACACTTGCTCAAATGACCAGTCTAACTCTCAAGGACAGGAGGACCTTATTCACCTTCACCCTAAGGGCTCACACTGATGTGGTTTGATGCATAGCCATATTGTCAGTTTTTGCATTTCTTTGAATAAATATACTGTCTGAAGTCGCCTTTTTGCCCCCAAGTACCGTGCAGCTATAATCACGTTTGGCCCATATTAGTTTTGAATCTTATGTCTCGCTGTTTCTCTTTTCCCCAAAACAGCTTCATCCTGTTCTGATGTTGATTGGCTTGATTATTATTGGAGGTGAAGGTAATCATTGTTTTTCTCTTTTGTTGTGCGGCTGGTGCTGAACTTATATTTTTCATGCACCAAGTAATATTTATGCCTGTTTCTTCTTATGCAGCCATTATTAGTTACAAAGCTCTTCCTTTGAGGAAAGAAGTGAAGAAAGTAATTCACCTTGTTCTGCATGCTATAGCACTGATACTCGGTATAATTGGTGTTTACGCGGCATTTAAATATCACAATGAAAGCAGTATTGCCAATCTATACAGTTTACACTCCTGGCTTGGAATAGGAGTTATTTCCCTCTATGGCATTCAGGTAACTACAATCGCATACTGGATTTACCTGTCAATCAGTATAAACACTCTGAACTAGGAGTAGTTCTTAAACTATTTCAGTCCTGGTAGATAGGTACGCCATCCAAATTCCAATGGATAGTTTCATGTTAGTCTAGCAAGCTTTTGTCATTTTTTGCGTACTATTGTAGGTCTTAGTTGTTTAGTATTTCGACAAGCATGATTTTGGACCACAAGTTCTTGCAAAGATTGGAAGAAAGGTTTCTCGTATATCCCATGTTAAGAATCTGATTATTCTTGCTATGCAAAGAAGGACATCATATTGCCCAACGAGTTTCCCAAATTTTCAATGTCAGTTTCCTTAGCGTCCAAGTCCTATATCTATATCATGAGCATATAAATTCGCACCCCGTGTTTGTTCAGTTGCGTTTCCAACTATTTTTCCTGATTTTGCTGAAAATTTTTGCTTATGATGTGAATAATTTTCAGTGGGTCTATGGATTTATTGTTTTCTTCTACCCTGGGGGAACGGCTGAAATTAGAAGAGAATCACTTCCATGGCATGTGCTCTTTGGGATATTTGTCTACATCTTGGCTATTGCCACTGCCACATTAGGGTTCCTTGAGAAGCTGACATTCCTTGAGAACTCTGGCCTTGCTAAATATGGCTCTGAGGCTTTTCTAGTCAACTTCACCGCCATTGTCACCGTACTGTATGGTACGTTTGTGTTGTTAACAGCTCTCTCTCAAGGCCCGCCCGAAGAAGACTACAGCTACTCTGCAATATGAAGGTGGTGTTGTTATCCACGGCTACAAGTTCTAAGGTACCATGGGTTTTGTTTGTTATATCCACACGACATAATTGTGATCTATAACGGTGGGTTGTACTGTTGTTGTAATTTTCCACCTTTGTTTTAATTTGATACCCTTCACATGGGGCTTCCTCTAGTCCATTCCTTTAGTGATGTACCACTGTAGCGGTGAATGAATGTGGTTTAATTGGTTTAATTGATGCTTTATCCATACGGTTAAGCTTTTATGTCCGTGACACAGGCCAAACCCAAATGATTGTAGATCTATATAAGCACCTCATTAGAGAGAATAGACGCGAGTAGGAAATTCTCTTACGGAAGATTTTTGTAGGGTTTTTAGTTAGTTTTGTCTGAAAAATCAATATACAACCACGGTACTCTACTCGTGACGTTTTTCCAATTTCCAGTGATAATGCCTGTAGATTACTCGTCCAGTTATGATGCACTAGCAGGATTCTTTTGTGGGCTTAGTAATTGTAGTGATGGTGATTTATGCCATTTATTTGTCTAATTTTTCTCCACTAGTACTAGGACTGGATTATATTTACGTTGACACCCGAAGTAATTATTCCATGATATTGGGTCACCACCTGGTCGTGCCCTAAACAATGAAATAATTGGTCCACAAGCAGGGATAGAAACTGTACAAAGAAATGAGGACTCGTTTGATGGTGGGTAGAAGAGCATGTGATCCATGGGAGATCCACAGAACATGAACTTCGGAAACATGAACTTCGGAATAGAGAGAGTTTACCTTTACTTTTGTAAGCAATTGATTTTATCTTCTTTTCGTCAAAACAGAAAAACTTGACATCTGGGTTCAATTGCTGGCTTTAAGGATTGCATTTTTATTTTTTCCTTTCCCGTTACGGCCCGTTGAATTACAAGTGCAGATTATTGAACATGATTAACGACGCGGGGTGTTACGAATTCCCCCGGCGAGGTTCATTAGCTTTTTTTCGTCTTAAAAAGGTTAAAAACATTGTATCGTGTTTGCCTAAGAACGTTGTTGGAACTATGTTCGTTACCTTGGTTCGAGGCCTGGAGGCTGATCTGGTACTGGCGTGACTTGGGCAACCGTTGGCCCAGACTTCATTGGGTTGTCAATGAGTTTCTTAAAGCCCAAACATACACGACTTGAGGACCACTTGTTTCTTTTTAGGAAAATCGAGGCGTATTTATTTTTATCCTTGTTGGACAGTTGAATCATTGATACATACAAGTGAGAAAATTTTGGGTGCCGGCAGCCAGTTTCACGTGGCGGTACTTAGCGCGCATCTCGGCCGTTCAAAAATATTTTTGGATTGTCCGGATTTTAGAGAGAGAGAGAGAGAGGAGAGGGGGAGGAAGAAATATGGGCCGTCCAATTAATCTTTTAGACGACTGAGATACGCTCTTGGGCGCCTGTGCAGTACCCTATTTGCATCCAAAATTCTCTCTATACAAGTAGCTTATATAATTTTCAACTTTATACAGGCATTATGACATGATTGATATTGATAGTATCCCTTTCATGGTCATATATGTCATACTACTACCATGACGATACAAAAATGGAGAATGGGATTCTGAAGAGGATGGGATTGAAATGACATTGTGGGCTGGGGCCTGAATTTTTATTTTTTTCTTCTTAAACTTGGAGTTTGACTCTGGCCGGCTTGTTGTCAATTTTCGTGTTAGCTCATACGAAGCTTTGTTCTGACTAGTCTTCCACTAACTGATGCCATTTGATGGTGGAATTGATCTATAAACTAATCGGTCCATTGAGCTGGATTTTTCTCTAACTAACGGTAGAATTGGTCTTATGAATTAATCGGTTCACCATGGCCGGCCCATGGGCATGGCCCAAGAGGTCTAGGCTTAGGGCAACAGAAAATTTTCTAAATGAAAAGAGGCACTCCAATAATTTTTAGTATTAGGCCAAGTAGGAGTCTTTCAAAGGCGAAACAAGTGGACCAATTAGGTTTTAGGGCTCTTAAAAACTACTGTTGTTGAAGCCCAACGATACACACAAAGCAAAAGCTCATTTGTCGGCCCAATAAAATCAGAGGATAAATAAATTATTATTTTTTTAAAAAATTACGTAGCGAATAAGTTCACTGTTTACACGGATCCTTTTAAAAATATGTTCTTGTTCATTTTATATTTGGGCTAAGTGTTCAAAAGTTTACTAACCTAAAATTTTGACTTGTATTAATTATAAAAAAAAAAATTCCGGGTGGTCATGTGACCATTGGAAGATACATGTAGTGCGGCTAGTGCCCACACGCCAACATTAACGGGTAATTGACTCACCTCCGCCACCAAAGTCACTCCTTGCTGTCTCCATTCGATGAAAAGCTGGTGGCACGAGAAGAAGATGATACCGCCCACTTCAAGCCACTTCTGCTTGGTGAACAGCCCCACCCTTTTCTATTTAATATGGGCTAAAACAATTATATAAACAAATAATTCTGCTTTTGTTATTTAGTTATAAAGAAATATAAGGCACAATTTTAAGATTAGGCTTAGGGCACCCAAATACCTTGAGCCGGGCTTGAGCTGGATATCAAGATAAAGGAACAAGTACCGTAATACTACTAATTTAACTCGGTGTTTTGAGTGCGTGGTTTGGAATTGTTGTCAGTGCGTATTCTTTTGTTACATGTCCAACTTTTTGGACATAAAAGCACAAGAAATCACACTCCGAATATATTGTGTACCCAGCCAGCATAGGCTGCTTTAATTTAAAGAATTTAGGAGTAGTAGTATATTAATAATCCTGTAATGATTGAACAGTCGAACTTTGGCCGTTTGGCGTGGCAAATATTTGGCAGGCTAGCGTGTGTATACGAATCATACATTAATAAGAACAAAATTTATTAAAGTGGTTTTTAGGGTGCCATATCACCCATTACTATGGGACTCGTAAGGGCGGTACTATGGGTACAACCCCAAGTATCTTCACATATTATACTAGTTTTTCAGGTTAATTATGAAAAATTCTATGAGATTGGCTTCTAAAGTCCCTTGAGTGAAAAAAAATCTTAAAATTTCTATTTGTGTGGGGTAAAAACTCCTAAAATTTCAAGTTATCAATTATTTGTTTGGTTGCTTTTACAAAATTTAATGGTGGCTATGCATATCAACGCAATATCGTCTCTTATTCAGACCTCGCAAGTAGCGACAAATGCTTCCAAAATAGTATATATTTTCTTATGAAAATGAAAATGCACATAACTTAACTCAATCTTGGGGCTTGTTCTCCTATAGGTTTTAGGTGCATTTTATGAAAATCTCATAAAATGAATATTTTATGGATGTGTAATAAAATGGAGTTGTTTTTCCAATTTATAAAACGTAGTGGTTTTCCTATAGATTTTAGGAGGATTTTATGAAAATCTAATAAAATCACTTTTACATTTTATGTGTTGAGATTGAAGTGTGATAAAATGTGAGATTTGATTGGAAAAAATGTGTAGGAGAACAAACCAAGTGTATTGCACCGCATAACCGTTGAATAATTACTCTTACTTTAATTTGGTGCGAGAAAAATCGAAAAACGATACACGGAACCACTTCATTTTTTGATTTGAAATATCGTGATTTTAGCAACTGGATGCTAAAATCTTTTAAAAAACTGGGCCTGAAAAACACTCACGTATCCAATCAACAAGTACAGTTCAAAAAAGTATCCAATCATCAAGTACAGTGTGGGTCTAAAAGTTTTGCTCCCTATAATTTGATTTGCCCCGAGAGGGCCCAATCCTGGCCCAACTCACAGGCTTGGAGACTCGAGGGCCGAAGGCGTGCATTTAATAAGCTAGGTCTGAATTAGGGATGCAAATGTACCAAGTCATTCGTAAATTGCTCGGTGTTCGGCTTGTTTGGGCTCGTTTGAGGTAGGCTCATTAAGATTTTATTAAGATCGAGCTCGCAAAAAATTAATAAACAAGCTTGAACATTGAGTATGTTGTATGCTCGGCTAGACTTGAGCTCGAGCTCACGAAAAAATTAATAAATAAGCCTAAAAACTATCATAATAGGCTCTAAAAAGCTCATTTTATTTTAACAGGAGCATACTACTACATTGCTTATTATTAATTTGAAAGTAATATGTTGATGTACATATTCAAAAACTATAGTTAATTGTATCACTATTTCAAAATAGAGCCTTTTGTTGTAGGTTAAATATATACTTCAGACACATGCACATGGGCAATTAAAACTTTATCTATTATGCAAGTAGGAATATATGTTTGCCATTGGCTCGTGAACAAACTCGGCTCGAGTCAAGCTTCGACTGGCTCGGTTTGTGCTCTGCTCGTTAATGATTTACTATGTTCGAGTTCGGTAAAATTTTAACAAACTAGCTTTAAAGCGAAGCTCGACTTGACTTGGCTTAGACTCCAAAAAATTGAATAAAAATGGAACAAACCACAAAATCTCTCCTTATTTGTGATATATACAGTTATGGTAGCAAATTTGCTACTCAAACTCAATAAGTTGTTGTGTCTGAAAAGAAAGCACCGCAGAATCGGAGATAATGAACAATCCACGGCCATTTTTACAGTTGGATAAGGATCCAGATCTACTACAATAATTTGGTAAAATGGAACAGTATGAGTCTCCTCGTGATGTTTTGAAATCCTTCATTTTATTGTTGTTTTTTTATAACTTGATATCTGTGTCAGCATTCGCGTACCTCAATTAAATCTGATGCCGTAGAGGTAATGACCGGGCACAAACCCAAATGGCCCCAAGGTTTGCTAGCAAAAGGAATCGAATTTGAGATCTTAGGTGAAAGCAAACTCCTAAATCTTTAGGCAAAACCACTTTGCCAACCTCCTGTGGTTCATCCTTCATTTTGAACTTCTACTATGGATACCATTCATGTGAAAAAAAAAGAAAAGAAAAAAAGGAGTAAGTTTTTCACAGATGGATAGTTGTTTACTCATTAGCCTCTTTTTTTTTTGGTAAGTAATCAAATTTGTCTTTAAGAACATTGGATTTAATTGAAAATAGTTTATTTACCAAAAAACTAGTCCTTGCAAATCAAGTCTCGTTGACTCAATTTTATTACATGGACTTTGAGTCTAAAACTCAAAAGATACGTTTTAAATTATTTTAATCAAGATTCCAAATATGAATTAGTATGGAATTAAGTTGGACAATGAACAATGGATAACATTTTGTAATAAGAGGACAGGGAATTATATAGTATAGGATACAAGGCCAATTAAAGTGTGGACTGGACACTCTGGGCCAGCCTGTTGCATGTGAAACTAAATTTCAGTTATGGGACCACTAGAATTGGACGGCTGGGATTTCCCCAGCGGGGCTTGACGGTTGATGAATCTTCGTTCAAAACCCGTTAGATTCCTCCAACAACAAAAGTGGGGCAGCAGGACAAAATTTCTGATCTTTTAACAACGGAGTCCGAGCTGGTGTCATGACACCTCAGCAAAATATCTCTTGGGCCCCACATAACGTGGCACACTTTGCTGGGTTCCCGGGTTTTGTATGGTTTTTATCCTCGCACTCGCACCAGCCGACAGTCTTTCCCATTTTGTCCCGCGATTAATCGGTTCCAACATCTCCGTTTCAATCAATTATACAATTTATACTACCCCTCCGTCTCCATTTTATAATCTCAATTAAGTTTGTAAATGTGTCGAAAAGAGCCGTGTTATATCATTTTCAAGCTTCTTTATTAAATTTTTAACGAGCTCGAAACTTTGTGAAAATTTACTAGCCGATCTGGGCTAGACTAGACTTGAGCCGAGCTTGTTCACGAGTCTTAATGAGCTAACGAAACAATAACATTTAACTGGTTCGTGTATATATCTTTTATATCTATATATTCTACAGGAAAATAGTCTCAATTTTAAAACAATAGTGAAATTTAATGAGTTTTTGAAAAGATAGTGCATTAAGATAGCAAATTGGATTAAGAAGTTACTATTTTATTCTTCTAAAAACTAAACAATCTTTATCGAGCCGAGTTTTGCAGTGTTCAAACTTATTTATTAAGGTTTTTAACAAACTTGAGCTCGAGCTGAGCCTCATTAAAAACTTAACGAACTGAGTTCAAACGAACTCGTTTTGCGCCGAACTCACGAACAATTTGGTTCATTTGCAGCTCTAATCCCAGTTAGCGTTTTTCACTTTTTTGTCGTTTCAAAAGGCAAGAAGAAGACAAAAAAAAAAAAAAAAAAAGAGACATGTTCTCTTGTCGTAACATAGCTTTCACGCCTTCCAAGGAGAACATTTTTTTAAATAAGTTAATAATTTTGCTTATTGACAGAATGAAATTGTAATGTGATACGTAGTAATTTACAATTTCCCAAACGTGACCGGGCAATATGTAATTTCTAAAATCCTCGGAAGTGATTTTGGTAATTTATCGATTTATTTACTTATGTAACAAATTATACTGTCCTAATTTCATCTTTACAAAAACCTCCTCAAAAATGGTAAAAGTTTATGTGATTATCGGATAAGATTGGAAATATTGCTTATGGTGGCATAAGGATGGCCACAAAGCCAGGGCCATTGTTTTGACCACATGCTAGCTACTAGCTAGTCTCTTTCCAAAGCTTTTTATGAAATTGTGGGTGGAAAGGGTTTTGCCAAGCAATCCACACATGTAGAAAAATTATTCAGTGTTTCTGGAGGCTTCTGCACCGCACCATACGCTGGTGCATAATATACTAGATAGTGTATGAATCTCACGTCAACATATGGCGGAGAAAACCTCTGGAATGTGGTTTCTCATGTTTTCATAATAAAAAAATCTCCTTAATTGCTTGAAAATGAATAATTTATGGAAAAGTGTATGAATTCCACGTCAACGTGGAGTGGAAGAAACCTCTTAAATGAGATTTGTCACGTAAAGATGAATTTGTCATGTTGTCACGTAAAGATTGGAAAATCCCTCCTTAATTAAATATATAGAAGTTCCTTTAACGTGAAAAATAATTTCTAATCTCATTGGCCTTGTTATTTCAACTCCAAGACCAAGAGCCACACTATTATGTAAGTTTTCTCCACATTAGTTCTCCACGTTAAAGGGTCTACTGTGTGCCCCAAGGACAATATGCATATTCCGATCTCAAAGTAAAGCACATTTTATGTTCAAAATAGTAGTAATTCGATCTGTTTATTTTGTGCGGTTATCGAGATGAAATTACATTGATCTGATATTGGGAATAGCCCGAATAGAACACGTTAATAATTTCTAATCTTAAGAAAAAACTTCGCGACTACCGTGCCTCATTTAAATCAATATCGGTGTTTAATTAAGATGATTTTTTACTATGCCAATATGCTTGACGAGCTCAGCAAAACAAACGGTTGAGATTACTTTTTTGAATTCGGTATTAACCCTGTATATATCAAGGTTACAATAGGATCTCTTAGAGCATATCTAATGGTCTCGTCAAGAGCTCCGGCGATACCAAAATGGCGAGAATCTCCCCGAAAACGGCAACCAGCAGCCTCGGCAAAAAAGAGCTACCACGGTACCTTGCCACAGCAGGCAAGGTATGGCGAGGTCTCCATCCCCTCTCTCTTGAAAATAAATAAATAAATGGGTCATTGGAATAATCACGCTAAAATCGTTTTGAGAAACCCACAATGTAGCCCTCGTCGAGACGACTCGATTGGTGCAGGATCCGTTGTCGACAGAGCTCCGGTGACGTCGCACGCGCGGGTTAAAGGTGGCACGTGTCGGCGAGTTAGATCTACTCTCGCGTGTGTTGCGCACACGCCCCGCCAAGTGGAAGACTTTTTTTTTTTTTTTTTAGCATTTTGGTTAAGGTGTTGGGTGTTGCATCTGTTGGGTGGCTTGGGAAAATTGTTTTTGACACTTTTTCTAGCCAATATGCATCATCACTTGTATTTGAGGGAAAAAACAATCATCACTTGTATTTCTTTTTTTCTACAAAAAGAAAGCTGTCATCCCATGCCCCACTTTGAGAAGTAGTACAATTTTCCTTTTCTTGACAATAATTGCAAGTATATCGGCCAACTTGCACACACATTGGATTAATTCCTATAGCCCATTTCATACTTGTTTCTTACGCTTACACGCAGGGGCGGACAAGGGGGTGATAGGGGGGTGTTTGGCCCCTGCACTCCCCCCAATTTTCTTCATTTTTTTAGTATGCCTTTAGAATTTTTGGTAAAATTACTACAGAATGGTCCCCGCAAATTAGGTGAAAATTGCAATTATGCGTCTGCCACTGTTTACACGTCGGTGGAGTGAAGTGACGCAAAAAATTGTTACTAAGGAGAATTGGACCTAAAATTTTAAGTGAGAGCGAGGCCTTAAGTTCCAAGACCCACATCAACAATGAATTTCTCCTTCACACGTCTTCTTGCCATTTGATGATCTCAATCTCCACGATTTTTTGTGCTGGAAATAAACCGGTGATCTTTTGAGAGAGTGTGGGTGATAATTTATGATACGACAAGATAACACGAGTCAAACACGATTCGAAGTTAGCGGGTTAGGATTAACTATTTTTGACACAAAACACGTAGATAACACGACCCAATAACACGATTGCTAAATAGGTCGGCTTCGTGTTCAACCCACGTAACCCGAAAATGACATGGTTTAACCTGCTCTGGACATGTCAATTCATATTGTGTCAACATGAACTCGACACGAAAATGACACTAGTATTGTGTATTTGGGTCAATTCGTGTCATGTTCGGGTCGACGTCGGTAATTTCAGGTCGGGTTAGGGGTGAGATGTTCGACACGTTTGGGTAAATAGGTCTTTTCGGCTTGACATGTATTGATCCGAACCTAAGTTGTCCCGTCACGAACACTACCCGACCCGACATGATGCCCAACCATTATGGAAATCGTACAATCTATTCATTTGGGCTCACTCGAATCTCACACGAATGATCTGAGCCGTTCATGTTTTTTAAAATAATGTTTAATGATATCCCTTAAAAAATCAGCTCAATCAGATATCGGTAAATGCTCTATTGGTATATCCAGTTATTTGTTCATAATAAAAAATTGAATTAACCGATGGAATATTTACTAATATCTGATTCAATTGAATTTTTATATAGTATCAATAACATTATTTTAAAAAAAATGGACAGGAATTGGACCCAACTCAAATTATTTTTACAATTTCTGTACCCAGATCTTTATTGATCGAGTTCTATGTTGATAATAAGAAGCCGCTTTCCCGTGGGACCCGCGACAATGCAATGGCATCATCAAATGAAAGAATAAGGAAGTGGTCAAATCGCTCATTGCCAATGGGGTAATCACTACAAACTAGAATGAAAATTGCCCTCACTGAAATGCGAATCATAAATTTATTAATACGAACTGGGAATCTGGGATAGACCCTTTTTTTTTCTTTCCCCCATTTGGAATTGTTATTATACACAACTAGGGCAGCAAACGACATATGTTTTTGTGTTCTTATGAAATAAAAAGATAAACTAGGATAGCAACCGAACTAATCAACTTGATGCCCGGCTCGTTAGGGCTCAACTGGACTAGGCTGGCTGTTGCAATCGAGCTGATCTCGAGTTTTTGGATCGTTTACGAGACGAGTCAAACTCAAACACTTCAAAGCTTGGTTCGGTTCACTTGTACAAGCTAGACTCGTTTATAGAGATTTGTTTAGTAAATGAACCGGGTTTGGCTCATTAACAGCTCAACTCATTTATAGCCGAGCTCGAGTTTATAGCACATTTGCTAAATGAGCCGAGCACCGACAAAGCAACGCTCAACTTGGCTCGTTTGTATAAACTGGTAATACTTTTTGCCAATGAAAATGAGAATACAAGAAATATAGCCACTATTTATTTGACTGGAGTTTAAATTTACTAAGTTTAGGGGGTGTACTACAAATTGACTTATTGAGAATAAGTTGGTGGAAATAAGTCTGTGATTCTGTGAAGCTAGCTTATTGCATTAGATTGAGTTCATACATTAGGAGAGAATGACATGTCTCGCAAACCACAATAAAATTTAATTTTGAGAATAAATCAATTTTTTAGAATAAAGCTCCAAGAGCTTTCACCGAGAAAAGTAAGAAAGTAAGTTGCGGAGTACACAAAACAAACAATATAGAGAAGGGAAAGTGTAAAGTGTGTATGTTCCGATTTAACCAGAAAAAGAAAAATTGCAAGCTAAGTGTACGCGTGGAGAAAGAAGTATATTACTCATTTACTCCACCTGGTAAACAGCAGCACCGACTGTCATTTACAGTGAAATATCTCACTTGAGTCTCTCTGCTTTAAGGAGAAATTTTTGGGTTTGTTCCAGACTTCTCTTCCCTCTCTCCTTTTTTTCTCTTTCAAATTTATACCGTCCAAAATATTTTTAGACAATCAAAATGCATGCCGGGTACCGCCACGTGTATCCGCCCAGGACCCAAAAATTTCTCTGCTCTAAGGCTTTACCTAAAGCGAAGATATCTTCCTAGTTTTCCAAAAAAAAATTATCATTAAAAAAGGCTGAGATTTTATTAACCCCCTCCTCATTTGATAACATCAAGGAGTGATTTTATCAAATTTTGATTTTATCTTTGATAAAATCGTTTGGGAAACTCAACGAAAATGGAGTAGCAATTGTTTACTCTCTCTCTGACTCTATCTCATTCATCGACCAGGGGGTGTTGTGCATTCCTTGGCAGTTTGATCGTGTTTTGGACGATTCGGATGCATTCATCAATTTTAATTTATTTCTACCCAATAAAAAATTAAAATACATTCAGACAGTACAAAACACGATTGGACAGTCAAAGAGTGTATAGCAACCCCGGATTCCATTCATTCATTCATTCAGGGGGTGTTCCACTAACAAAAAATTATTTTTTTCAAACACCGAGACAGGTCATTCTCTCACAACACATCACATAAAAAATTATGGAAAATCAATTTTTTAAAAAAACTGGGTTAGTGGAAC
Source organism: Vaccinium darrowii (assembly GCA_020921065.1). Classification (NCBI taxonomy): domain Eukaryota; kingdom Viridiplantae; phylum Streptophyta; class Magnoliopsida; order Ericales; family Ericaceae; genus Vaccinium; species Vaccinium darrowii. Next base: position 129,743 of record JAFMTH010000094.1, on the reverse strand, counting down.
ACCTTCTTATACTAACACACACGGGGTCTACACACAGCACACACACCGTGCCAGCTCTTAATTGGCCAACTATACCTACCGCATCCAGCTACTCTCTCCAGCGACAGTTACCCCTTTTTTCCCTGTAATTCCGGTCTCATTCTCTCTCTCTCTCTCCACCCTTCGCTCTCTTCCAGTCAGTAGTACTAGTGGATCATCTTTTTTCTCTTTCTTGGTAGAAGCCTGAAAAGAAGAGACATGGCAGAAGAAGAACCCAAGAAGGTTGAATCTGAGACCCCTTCGGATCCTCCACCGCCTCCGGCCCCCGCTCCAGAACCCGCTGAGCCTTCCAAGGAAGACGTGGCTGAGGAGAAATCCGTTATTCCACCACCTCCCCCTCCTCCTGAAGAAAAACCCGATGACTCCAAAGCCCTCGCCGTCGTCGAACGTAACCCCTCTCTCTCTGTCTTAAAATTCGTTTTTTTACAATTCCATATTCTCTCGAAGAATTTCGTAAAACCCTTTGGGTTTACTCTGTTGGGTGAAAGATTCTTTTCAATTTTGAATCTTTATCTAGTCTTTTCTATGTTGTTTTTTCGCCGTTGTCGTCTCTCTCTCTCTCTCTCTCTCTCTCACATATTCTAGTTCAATTCCATGATCTCATGTTCGAAAAATCCTTTGGGTTTACTCTGTTAAGCGAAAGATGCGATTCAATTGTGATTATATTTGTCTGTGCTTCATGAAAATGTTTTTGTTTCTTGAGAAGAAAAACTCATTCTTGACTTGAAAATTTTACTACTACTGTTTTATTTTTGCGTGAAGTTTTGAGTATAGCGACTTTCTTTTTCTTTGGAAAATAAAGAAGTCTGATTTACTTATGTTTGTCCTGCTAGAGTTAAAAGGAGATTCTTTTCAGGATTAAATTATCTTCATCTGGTCTTTTTCTATTGTTGTTGTTTTGAAATTCTTGTACTATCTTCTGTTTTTGGATTTCCAACTTTTGGTTTTTGATAGGAGATCCAGATTCGGTATTTTAATAGTATGTCCTGGATCAGTGAACTCATCTTGTGGGTTTTAAGTTGTGAATTTTGGACCTTTTTCTGTTTTAGATTTAACTTTTTATTTGGATAGGATGCTTAATTTCTGGCTGGTTCCAGCAAATATTGCTCAATTTATTTGTTCAAAATTCCAGATTTTGAGTTTGAGAGAAAGAATTCCTATTTCAGAGTAAGTACTAATCAGTTATATAACCACAAATCTGGAAATGAAAAGCCAATGAAGCATACCATAGGCAGTTGGAACACCAAAATCAAGAAATGAAAAGCCAGTGAAGCTGTTCTGCAGTTATTTTGGAGTTAGTATCTTTGACACTTGTAATAGCACTGTGTGAACAAGCTAAAGCTGAAATATTCAGTCTCTTCGCCGTCTGTATGAACAACAAACAGATTTTAATTTGATTTGTAAATAGGACTGTTGTGTAACCTAGTCATTAGTTTACAAAGTGAAGCCTATACGTGAGTATGATCTTCTGCTAATTTCTTTAAGCAAGCAAACAATTGCGACGGATTGTTAGTATAGAAAATGAAGAACATGTACTCTCCCATGCAGTGATCTTGCAAAACTAAGTTTAATGGTTGTATCCTAGTGTTTTAAGCGACTTCCTTTGCTCAATTGACCGAACCTATGTGTTCAAGATTAGGGCAATTAGTGATAATGAGCAAGTCATGACTAGTTCCTTATCGAGTTCTATTTGTACCACCTTATGTATGGCTTAAGAGACAGCAAAATTGGTGATTCTTGGTTAGTATAATGCTTGGTGTCCTAAAATCTTGATGCCCCAGACAAGAACCGGTACAATTTATGCCGTAGGATCAGAAGTCGAGAAGTTTACCACTCTTTTTTGTATCAGTATTTTCTTGCATTTCTATATTTCTCTTCTTTGAACATTTATTTTTACCAATGCAGCTGTTCCTGATTCTGTTGAAGAGAAACCTGCTGAGAAACCTGCTGAGGGTTCTATAAACAGAGGTAAAATTACTTTCAGTATTCCTCTTTCTATCCCATACGAAGCTTTTTCTCCGTTATGTATCAAAGCTCGAATAATTAAAGGCACTCATCTTGCTTTTTTCAGATGCTGTTCTGGCTCGAGTTGCCACAGAGAAGAGGATGTCTCTAATCAGAGCATGGGAAGAAAGTGAGAAGTCAAAAGCAGAGAACAAGTAAGGGTATTCTTGAACAGAAACGATTTTCTTAAGAACTATGATGTTTATTTTCTCCAAAAGTTACTACAAAGAAGCCTAGATCATAGTGATGACTTAAAAGTTCATTCTTCACTATTTCCACCATACAGTTCCTTAAGAAATGAAATTTGTTTCGAGACGCGCAAAACACTGAATCCAGTAATATCTTAAACAACGCATTAGCACTAATCCGAATAGGACGACTGTTTAGTTTGTAGTTTTGTACGTTATTGCATTCATTGTAGTGTATTCTTGGGCTTTTTTCTTCATCAGATCTTGATTGTGGATTATGTAAGGAGTCTTGCATTGTTTCTGCTACCATTTCCCCTTTGACAGCGTTTGCAACACAATATGCCAAGGATTATAGGCACTGTGATATGATTATGTACTATATTTGAGGCTTTGAGCTCATTGATATACTGAGACTCCTGCTCTAGGTTAAATACTCATAAGATTAGTTTCCTGTCATCAATACGTAAAATATACACCAAACCTTACCAACTGAAATTATTGAACAGAGCTCAGAAAAAGCTATCTGCAATTGGAGCATGGGAGAACAGCAAGAAAGCTAGTGTAGAAGCTGAATTGAAAAAGATTGTGGTAAGTTGAATTTTGTGTGTGTGTGTTTTAACTGTGTGCTTGCAGTTTTGTTGACCACTATTTGGAAAGCTGTTTTTGGAAACAAAAGCATCTGTTAGCTTTTGTATTGTAGTAATTTTTAAGCAGAAAGACTTTCAAGAATATGGAAACACTTTACTATGATGTTTTTTCTCGAAACTGGGTTGTATTCCAAAAAAAACTCTTGGGAAACAAGATTCAATACATCAACTAAATATCGATTTGATACTTGGAAAATAAATCCGAAAAACAGTTCTCCAAACTGCAACCAAAAAAGATACCAAAAGTTGCTACATTTTCATCTCAATTCTCAGCACACTGCAAGAGGGGCAGTTTTTACTCAGAGCTGATATTGGGTTATAAATCTCGTGAGCAGGAGAAGCTAGAGAAACAAAAGGCTGAATATGTAGAGAAAATGAAAAACAAGGTAGCAATCATCCACAAGGAAGCAGAAGAAAAGAGGGCAATGATCGAAGCTAGACGTGGTGAAGATTGTCTGAAAGCGGAGGAGATAGCAGCCAAGTATCGCGCCACTGGAACTGCTCCCAAGAAACTGCTTGGATGCTTTTGAAGATGACAAATCTATTCTGGTTTGAACTCGTGGATTTGGGTTTGTAAAGTACTAGCTTCTTTGAGATTTGTTTGTTTTCAACTTATTCTATTGATTGTGGTGTAGTGTGGTTGTTTGCTGGATAATTTGTTACTGTTCATTATTATGTATTCATAGTGATGTATTTATCATTATACCATTTGGACAAAAGCTTTTATTGAATTTGTAATGAAAACATTTGGTCTGTACACATCTGGTTGCTGGAAAGCATGGAAATGTATCATATGATGAAAATATCAGGTCTCCTACAAAATTCCAGGCTGTTTAAGACAAGGGTCCTTTGGGTAAAAAAACCAATTTGGTTTATTTATTTATTTGTCCTTATTCAAATTTTTTTTGGAATTTGTTATTTTTACGTCGATTTTTTTGTGGTTTCTTGGTTCGTCTCGACGAGAGAAATCTAAAAAGTATAAAATTATTAACTAGACAAAGTTTTGTGAATAAAGACAAAAAGTAATCCAATAAAAAAAATTAATGAGGACAAAAGAAAAAAAAAACCAAAACCAAACTGGTTTTTTCCCCCAAAGTACCCCGAAATGGGGGTTCCACAAAATTGACTTATTGCATTTTACAAGACAGGTCACTCTCTCATAACACATCAATTCAAAAAGAAAACTTAACGCCAATTCCACTAACTTATTGCCAATAAGTCAGTTTGTAGACCACCCACAAGGGTAGATAGCTGAAGAATTAATATAAAAAAAAATACAAAAACTATCATACGCATACCCATTGAGCAGTTGGGAAAAAACCCATAATATAGCATTGTATTATGTAAGGTAGAGAACAAAAACACATCCGACTATGCCGGGACCTAGTCGTTACCAACTTAACATCAAAACTGGGGATATGTTTTTTCAGTAACAAAGCCTAATTTGGTAACCATTAGGTCCAGATGAAGTTTGGGCAGCTGTAAGATGAAACTCAGGGAATCTAAACAGACCGGAAATCATAATCTATGACACAGCAGCACAAAAAGCACCATCAGCTCTCTTTGTTAAAGGAAAATGGACGCATCATCTGTCTGTCCTTGTAGGAATCCCATATCATTGCTGCCAGGGTAATCTAGCAGCATCTTCAAGGCCGAATCTGAAGGGTCATCGTCCAATTCATACGAGTTGGAGGAGTCTGTGCCCAACATCAAGTCATCTGTGAAACTTTTGGAACTCTTATACTCCTCCAGGCAGCTTTGGTCAATAGAACCAGATCCAATTTTCGTTGATGAGGATGTCCCAGATGTTTTTGGGCTTTGGCTTTCTCCTCCATATTGTTCGTTAATCTTTCGAAATGATTCTCCGACCTCAGAATTCCATAGACGAAGGAAGTAATCACAGTTTGTCTTACCAGTTGATGGTGGGTTGAGAACAGAGTCCATTGACAAACGGGCTTCAGCCTCTACTCTGGCACTCTCCCACTGTGCCATGTGGGTGGTTGACGGGGAAATGGGTTTCATGTCGATCGAGTTGTGAAAGGAGGAGGATAGTCCGGAGGCCTGCATGTTAAGGCCCAAAAATAAGAAGCGTTTCTTGAGATGAGAGTTCCAGAAGTTTTTAACCTCATTGTCTGTTCTTCCTGGTAGCTGGGACGCAATGGCAGCCCACCTGAAATTTTTGAAATTCAGTTTGTGTGAAACGGAAGCTGCCCATAGTTTGCAGAAAGTGCATGAAAGTTAAGAAGATCAAAAGTTGGTCTAGGGAACCAACAGCCTGATTTTGATTTCATTACGGTTAAGTAGAACAGCAGTAACAGCAATCCCATATATCACAGAACCTCCCAAGTTTCTCTAAGCATTCTCACTTCAACAAAAGTGAGAAGTGTCTATTGAAATTAAGGAACATGATAAGTGAAAAGTGTCACTCCCTACTTCTATGGTGTGTTCAACTCTTTTGGCAAGTTTTTTCATGAGTAACTTGTTAAGTTCTGATAAACTGCCTTGGAATATAATGGAAGAGCCAAGAGTATACCAGTTATCATCCCAAAATTGAATCCCTATATGTAGCTTTAAGTTCCAAAAGGAGGATAAAAGTACGCAATATTCCAGCAACCCGACAATTAAGCACATTTTCTTAGTGAAACTATTGCAAATGGTTGCTTATGCTTGTCATGATCTGGCTATGTGATTTAGCCGAAGGAACAAACTATTGACCATATCGACTCTCATGAATACGAAGGGCACAATCAAACATTCCAAAACAACAGGCAGTGAAACGATTAGGATCACTAGTCAAGTAAATTTGGTGAAGGACTTGGCAATATGCCTTTTTTATTTTTGGCTCGGCAGGACTTGGCAATTTGCGGAAATCCTATTCAGTGAAATGGAGCATATGAAATATAAGAGAAGAGAAAATTTGATTACTTGTTCCCAAGCATCCCATGAAGCTGGACAATAGTATTCTCTTCTTCAGGAGTGAAGGGACCCCGTTTGATGTCGGGGCGAAGATAGTTTGACCACCGAAGCCGACAGCTCTTTCCACATCGACTGAGACCTAATACATCATTGAAAGTTTCATGATTAAAATAGCAAGAAGCCCCAAACGAAAATAATTTATAAAGCAAAATAAATACTTAAGCCGGCAGCCATACTTGAAGCATGGACACTGGGCAAAGGGAACCTATTAGGCTATTTACAAGCCACTGAGTGGACTGTTTCAGTGAATTGAATTTTTAAACAGCCAAATGAAAATTGGACTTTTGTGGTTTTGGTTGGTGATTTGTGAAATCCTGTGACCATTCTATGTTTTTCAGGGCTATTACCATTGTAGTTCTTTGTTTAAGGCTTTAATGTGTGGTTTTAGGTTTCAGATTCCTTAGGATTTGTTTGGAACTTCCAGCCCCTTTGAATTGAGTGATTTGGTCAGAAAAGGGGAAAAAAAAAAATAGTCAAATTCTTATCAAATCACTCATTTGGATTGCATATTTGGAGAAGAAATTGAGAGAACCGTACAAAAATCAAATTTTATTGATTGGCTCTTTCCTTTCGCACCAAATCTCATAAAAAATGGTGAGATTCGGTGATAAATGACTCCCCCTCTTATCACACAATTTCTCACCATCCCAATGGGCTGTTATGGAAATGAAAAGAAAAGAGTAAAGTTAAAGATTGGTTTTGAGTGAAAGTGGAGAGAAAATAACAAATTCAACTATTTGCGCACGATATCATTCACCTCCCATTTTTTCCCTTTTTTTCTCTCATTTGAGAAGTCCAAAAACAGCGTTACAGATCACATATGCATATGAACTAAACTTGTCCTTTCTGTTTCTGAAAACAAACGAACAAATCTTCTTTTTGACTTTCATAACATCCAAACAACAGAAAAAATGATCTCTCTCTCTTTCGAACTTTTCAGAGTCAATTGAATAGGAGAAAACAAGAAATCTTGTTATTTTCCTTTCTTTCAATTTACATTTTTCCATTTTCAATGTCTTTTACTCTTTTATCACTATTTCCTTTATACCAAACCAAACAGACCTTAACCCTTGATTTGGCGTGGTGGTGGTGGTCAAGACACAGACTCGGGTTTTCTCCTTCCTAATTTCTCAAGTTTGAAACTTCTCAACTGCTATCTGCCCTTTGGGACTAGTCCACATGGAGTTTTGCTCTGAGTTTAATTGGACTTCCCGCAAGTGGGCAACAAGATTGTGCTCCCAGAATTAGTCAAGGAGCCTATAATCTGGCTTAGACGCGTAAGCTTAAAAAAGGGCCAAAAAAAAAAAAAAAAACCCAGACCGACCCTAGCAAATGAAGGTGAGAGAGAGTTTTGGGGATCTACACAGGGCTATGAAATCTACAAATGAACTTAATTGCACTGAGTAATCAAAGAAATGAAGTTCACTCCCAAAAAAAAAATAATCAAAGAAATCAAGTATAAGTGACAGCATAATTGTGTATATATGTGTGTGTGTGTGTGTGTGTGTTTGTTTATTTATGATGTTGCTAATGACGAAGAATGATCAGTTATGGAGTATATCTAGCAGTAATTTATTCAAGGAATTACTAAAATGGAGGAATTTAATTAATTAAAAAAATAAATAAACCTGCTCGCTTAGGGAGAGAGCGCCAGGTACCATGGCCGTGTTTGGAAATGTAGTCGACGAGAACCTCGTCTTCTTCAGGAGTCCATGCTCCCTTCTTCACTTGATCTTTCTCACAGCAAGGCGATCTCCCCATTTCTTCTTCTTCTTCTCTCTCTATCTTGCTCCCTCTGTTCTTCCAATCCAGTGCTACAGTAAGTTATTGAATTCATGAATCCCCATTACAATCAAATGATGAAAATAATGTATGTTGTAATTAATGAAGTGGTCAGTCGAATCTCAATCAATTAAATGCCACGGATTCTCTCTCTCTCTCTCTCTCTCTCTCTCTCTCTGTGACTCTCTATCAAGAAACATTTATCGAAGCCTATTATGGCCGACATACGGACGCCTCGAAGACCGTCGGCGACTTCGGCTCTGCACGCCGCCTTCAATTGCTCGTACTCCACACACAACACAGAGACTGACCGACTGTATGTGACGTTTTCTAGATGGATGGATGGAAGGACGGGTCATGAAAATCAAATGAAATGGTTTAAATTCAACTAATAGGAAATGCTAAGTATCCAAAAATTTAGAAAAATTCTACGTGCACACTACATACGCGCACCCCAAATGCACATCAACACATTCCGATCGTCCATTTCAAGAATCAATGGTCCGCATTTTAAAAAATTTGTTCGCGTGAACAATTTATTTAAAATCCGGACCGTCGAAAATGCGCATGGACAGCCGTCCGTGCTGGTGTGCATTTGGGGTGCGCGTATGTGGGGTGCGCGTATCTTTTTCCAAAAATTTACCCGTTGCTAATAATCAGTGACTCAGATTCACTTGTGTGTTTTGTGAGTACGTACTCTGTCCTCATTTTTATCGTTTCAATTAGCAATTTTTACCGTTTTAAAAATATTGTTCTACTTCAAAACTAAATAGATACTTCATAAATGAATTTCCTCTTTTGTCCTTTCATTTTGAAATTAATAGTACTAAAAAAAGTAAGAAAAAGTAATAATTGAAGAGTAAAATGAGAAAAGTTTTTAAAAGTGAAATGATTGTGTCCCCTTATTTCAGTTGAAATTCCAAAAGGACTATAAGATGGGGACGAAAGGAGTAATTGTCGATAAGTGGAAAATCAATTCAAATCAAATAAATGTAAGTGCTCCAGATAAAAAATAAATAAATATAAGTGCTTGATTCTCTGTTCTAAATGAAAAATTCGTACATTAGATCTCACCTACAAGTGTTCAATTGAATTGATAGTTGGTACACAAATATACATGTACAGTTGAGAGAGAGCAGGGGGGGATTCTTACCGGAAAGTTAAGCGTGAAGTTGAGGGGAGTGAGAATGGATGCACATTTCAGAGAGAGGGAGAGGACAAATTTTGTGTGGAAATTGGGGGTGAGTTTGACTACAAATTTATAGGGGTTTTGGCCATAGAGAATCGCAAGTTGAGGGTGGGGGCGTGGGGGGAATCAGAATCACACCATTTTTTTCTGTTTCGATTCTTTTTTCCTGTGCTGTATGTTTGTTGGCTTCTTCGTTGATCACAAGGAGATGAAGACGAGTCTGCTGTTGTTCTTTCTGCGTGCGCTCAAATAGGACAACCAAAAGAGGGTGACCCCAATGGGGAAGAGCAGTGTAATAAATTTGGGGTTGAAAAAAAGACGAAGAAAACAACAGTAATGGGAAGGGATGTGATGCGTTTACCAGTTGACACCTCGGAGGAGGACTTCCATGCTGCTGCTACAAGACAATGGACAATCCTGACTCTCTCACTCGGCTCACTCGTGTCCTGGTTTCAGATGTGTATCCCACACTGACTCTGCTACCTAACGTTTTGGAGTCCGATCGATGGGGCCATTTCTCTGCGCGGGAGATAAGCTCATACTCCCGTCTTCCCAAATTGCTCGTCGTTTTTTTCATTTTGAGATATTCCAAAATATTTGTCTATTATTTTTTATTTTATAATGGTTTTTATAATTTTAGAAACTTTATATAATAAAACTAATTGATATCTATCAAACAAGATCAATATTGCATATGTTTTGAGTTTCGTATAAAAAATTAACCCCACAAAATTGGTCGCAGTAATATTGATTGGATTTAGGGGCAAAATGTAAAAGACAATTCAAATTTTTCACGCCCCTTAAAAACTCATTTTCCCAGAAGGGGCAAGCAAATTGGGATGGAAGGAGTATTTAGGGCTCCTTTGTTAAGGGGATTAGTGGGCTTTCCCCTGTTTTTACGCTTCTAGAGACCGGTTATAGTTTTCACGTACATTAATTTGAAAAGTCAAAAGCTAAAAACCATTGGAACGGCCCCTTAGGCCTGAGACAATCTTTTGGAGCATTTCCAACATACTCTTCTACTAATTTTTTACACAAAATGGGAGTAGCCGTTCCTCTAAATTTTTCGGTCTTCAGGGCGTTCAGGCTATAGACAAAAGCCACATTGTTTTATGTCATTTGGGCATTTTGGACTTTTTAGTTTGTGTATGGATAAGAATGACATGTATTGAACTACATGAAAATTAGTGCAAAAGACTAAAACTGACAACACCAAAACCCTCTTTTTTCCTGCCGAAACCAAAAATGCAAAAGATTGGCGATGATAATGCTTAAAGCTATTTTTTTCATACTCTTCCTTGGATATTTACCAAAATATTTGGGTAAAAGTCATAATTTTACCAAATTCTAATTTCTCTCGTTGAAACGAATATATAATCACCAAAAGTTTGACGCAAAATTAACAAAAACCCAAAGAAAAAAGAATTGAATAAAAAAAGAAAAAAATCCTTAAGTCAATGGTGCTAAAATAGGCTCTTAGTATTGTATTCCTCTCCGTGATTAGTTGAAATCATTTGTTTTTTAGTTTCCCAAATCTTTATTATTCTTTGATTATTTACTGCAATTTTTAGGTTTTGAAAAAGAACTCACCGATAGATAGCTTTCCATACATCTCAATTAGTTCAATTATATGAAATTTAAAAGGAAAATTATAAAATCAGTCCAATGGGCTGACAATAAGACTTAAAAGGTGTATTTGTATAGGAATGTGTAAAAGTGTATATAAAAGTGAAAAAAGTGCATAGGAGTTTTAAATCATGAAACCACTGTAAATTGAAAGATACTGACAATGTAAAACATGACACAAATGCCGAAAATAGACCAATAAACATGGACGCCCAATCTTTGGTCCCAAGCACCACTTTTCGTTGTTCCAATTTAGAACTTTAGTTAATGAAATTTCACTTTTACGCTTTCTTTTTTAGAGTAAGTATATGTAATGATGATGTTTTGAAGGGTAAAAAAAGAAAGAAAAACATGACAAGTGTAATGATCATGTTCCCCATATTAGTTAGAATCCTAACGATGGACCAATAAATAGATGAACCCACCATTTGACGAGTGATTTTTTTGTTTTTTTTTTTAACAAGTAAAATGCCCCAAGGGGTACAGACCACCACCAAGAGCCCTTGGATGGGTAACATAGACCTCAGCTTTCGGGTAATCTATGCGGGGTGGGTAGGTAAACACCGGGGATATCACCTAGCTCACAATAATACCCAAAAAGGGTATAGAAAGTTCCACCCATGGAACAACGATCTCAAAGAACGGAGATAGACAGAAACAAAAAATAAACAAAAATAGGAAATAAAAGAACCAATCGGAATGGGTATTGCCGAAGACCCGCGCCGAATCTGACTTCTTTATTCTTCGGTGGCGGTCAACCGACCTCTTTGCTACCCAGGCTCAGAACCCCATGGTCGAAAAGAAGAAGAGCGACTCAGATCCGTGGAGGAAAAGGGAGATGAAGATGGAGGATGTTGGTGGAAGCCGGAGATGAACGGGTTCAGTGAGGTAGGGGTAGAGGAGATGGGGAGGCTGGCAAGAGGAAGAGAGATGAGTGGGAGGAGGTGGAGGCAGAGGCAGTAACCCCAACCCCCCAAACAAACCCTAAACTTTGAATTCTAGAGAGAAGGGAGAGCAGGCGATGGTTAATCACCATATTTGAAGAGAGAGAAAGGCTCATTAATTTTGATGATCTCCATTGATAAATGTGTTGTCGGTTTGAAGCAACTTTTTCACGTAATTCAATTTTGACGATATTTGCTTCCCCTTTTAATAATATTTACTTATAATTCATGTTTTTGCAAATTTTGATAGTTTAACTACTTTAAGAAAATACTTCAACACACTTATGTACACTACGTTTATATAAAGGTTTAGACAACTGATTTTTTAGGACCTGTTTTGAAAACCGGTTTTGAGAACTAGTTTTTGAGGAGAAAAAAACCCCTCTAAAATCCAACACAAACAATCACTCTGACTCTGCTCATTTAAAGGTTTTGACAACCAATTTTTGAAGACCAGCGGCTTTGAAGGACCAATTTTGAGAATATGGGAGAGCAAAAAAACCTATAAAATCCAAAAAACCAAACAAGCGACTTTTTTAGTTTCAAGTCAAAACCTTTTTCAACGTTGCGTCAATTTTAAATTTTCTGAAGAGCAACGTGGCATCAAAGCTTTTCCTTTTTTTTTTTTTAAGACATACTATTTGTTAAATTACTATGAGAGCTAACTTCATATCTATGAGGGTGTTTGGCCCCCTCTTTTTTGATTTTTTGGTTTCTCTTTTTTGGTTTATGGATGTTTGGCAACCAAGGGGAGAAATAGTTTTTCCAAAAACAGTTTTTCCATTTTGAACAATCTGGGCCAGAAATCAAAAAGAGCTTTGGAGCTCTTTTTTGATTTCTACTTCTCATTTTCCCTTTCCAAAACACATTCTGCACATTTCTCCCAAACACTCCTCTCACATCCAAAACTCATTCTGACCAAAAGCCAAAAAACCAAAAAACCAAAAAGTCAAAAATCAAAAGCTAAAAAGTAGGCTCCCAAACACCCCCTATAAGAATCGAATCCTAGACGTCACATGGCGTCAATTGATGATTTTTTAAAGACATAGTATTCCATTTGTTAGAACGACAATGCTATAAGTATACCATATATGCACCCCAAATACACACCACCCTGAGGTGGCAGATGAGGAGAGGCCCATTTTTTGGGTGAGCCCCACATTGGGCCCCTCCTCATCTGCCACCTCAGGGTGGTGTGCATTTGAGATGCACATGCAGTGTACCTATATCATTTTCCTTTGTCAGAATCACGCACAAATGCATATGCGCTCACATTTTTTATGGACCCTATTACGCACAGCACACATTACATGTGTGGTCGCAACAAAATGTGACTATGTGAGTGTGGGTGTATGAGTTGTAGTAGTTCCAAACTTTTTTTTATTTTTTTGGCTCCTCTCGGCAAAAAAGTGGAAAATTACAGGTTGTGTTTGGTTTTGGTTTTGGTTTTGGTAATGGTAATGGTTGAAAGAAAAAAAAAATAGGGATAATAATTAAAAATAGTGGTTAAAGATTAAAGAGAGATAAACAAAGAATGAAAATAATATTTGAAGGTTGCTGATAATGCCAAAACCCCTTTTGTTCATGTCAAAACTTATTTTGTTTATGCCAAAACTCTTTCATTCCTTGACTGAATTGCCCCTCATCTCTCTCTTTCCCCCAAACCCACCTCCATCATCCTCATCTCTCCCCTATTCCCCTGTACCTTTTTTGCATTGTGCCTCAATTGTGCACCTAATAGCAACTCATTAGCATAAGGTGGTTTAGAACTACTTGACTCCAAGAAGTTACCCTCCATGCTAAACGGCAGCTCATCATCTCTCATCACCAATGTCGAATCGATCAAATCCACATCCAAATCGTAATCCCTAATTTTTCCCGTAAAAAATTCGTAAATTTCCGAACTTTGAGCTAATTAAGCTTAAAACAAGGTCGGTTGTGGAATCATGGTGGTCCAAGCAATAGCTCTGTATTCTACCCCACTGAGCAACGTGTGCTCCATGCTGTACGATCTCGAATCCAATGGCCGATCTTCTTTCTGCGCTCAGAAGCCGGTGGTTGCTGTCAGGGAAGAACGCCTTCTCTTGCGAGGAGTTTGCATTCACGTGGCACGACAGAAGCAACGAATTGAGCTCGATGTCGTCATTTCGCTGCTACTCTTCATGGGAATCAATTTCATCATATAGATAATTCATCCTAAAAAACGCCACCAAAAAATGTCGAGGCCATGCATTTTTTTTTAAATTGAGTTATTTTGTATCTTCGCATCATTTTGGTAAAAAAATTAGCAACGAGATGTTCCCGTCGTTTATCGTTACTTTTTACTCAAAAAGTAAGATTAAAATCCATGTAAAAGGTTTTTTTCAAAAAAAAAAATAAAATTATCAAGTTGCAAAAGGGGTTCTCTCTCATAACATGTCATCCACATCCTATTTCAACCAAATTATTGATTGCCATCACAAAATTGAACAATCTGCATGTCGTCTGAAAACCGAATTTCGCAGGTGTGTAGGAGGAATCTTGTTTAGTTTCGGCATAAGAACACGGTAGAATGCTACGGTTTCTTCGCCAAGAACTGCTGCTGCTGCAGGTTCTCCAAGAAACAACAGGGTCTCCAAGCAGCATAGGAGGAGGATCTCCTCTACCAGAGGTGGTGCGTGAAATTTTTTACAGAAAAAATCTGACCTCAATCTAGTCTAGTAACAATAATAGACAACAAAAAATTAAGCCAAATGAGAGAGATAGGAAGGATGGAGGTGGGTTTGGGGGAAGAGAGAGAGATGAGGTCATGAGGGGCAATTTTGTTAACGAATGAAAGAGTTTTGATAGGAACAAAATGAGTTTTGATAGAAACAAAAGAGATTTTGACATTATCAACAGCCTATTTAAAAATAAAAATAATACTTAAGAAAACCGAATCTTGAAACCTTAAAAAGAACAAGGCCACAGTGTTGCCCTCTCTTGCCTCTCGGAAGCAATGTCAGATAGTAGTACTCTGTTGTGCCTCGAAAATGGCGGCCGGACTCGTTCAAAAAGTTCCTATTTTCCAGCTTGTGGGTGAGGTTTTGTTGTTGTCGGCTGCTTGTACGGATCTCTGTATAGTGACGCACGCTCATTCAATTATAAACACAATAAAAATTGAGTAGTGCTAATGTCAAAATCGTTTTTGTTTTTGCCAAAATTGTAGTGCTTAAAAATATTGTACTATGTGTAAGACACAAGCCTTTTATGCACTATAATTTTGACACAAACAAAAATAGTTTTAGTATTATCATTTCCCAGAAAATTGGGAAACTACAGTATTTTTTTACTCCATTACTCGCAGTGGAGTCGTATTTTTTAATTTTGATGTTATGATGATTTTTTTGGGATATTAAAAGACAATTTTTTTAGCGTTATCAAAATGTGCAAGTCAAAGACTCAAAATCATCTTCCTAGTTTTTGAGAAACAAAATACTGAAGCTAGTAGTACTACGTGTTTTCGTCCTAAGAGCATCTCCAACAGCTTTAGCTGTATCCTCAACAAATTGTCTAAAAAATGTGCCAAACACATATAGGTAGGCAAAAAATATCACCTCTACCCAACAGACTAGCCATTTCACTCAACAAAAAACTAAAAAAAAAAAAAAAAACCTCAAAAGGCTCAGATCTATATCATCATCGCCTCCCTCCGTGGGACATCGACCAACGACCACACACAGACCATACACATATCACCATCACCGTTGCCAACCACCATCACCAACCACACATAGACCACCATCACCCCACCGCAACCAGCCAACCACCATCACCGGCCCAAAATTGACCATAATAAATCTACCCAAAATCAACACACACACACACACACAGAATAAGGCTCAAATCCGTAAATCATCACCGCCTCCCGCCATGGCTGCAGCCATAGTTTTCCGTAGGCCCTCCGGTTGCCCCGTCATGAAATCTGATCAAAATTGAACCAAAATTGAACTAGGTCTTAAGCTCGATCCTCTGCCACCGACAATCTTTGACAGCACCGTTGCGACAATGCTTGGACGAGGGTTACAGTGCCTCGCTAGGGCAGGCGAGCCAAAAAGCAAAACTAGAAAATGACGAAGCCATGACGAGCCTGTTGGGTGCTGATTTTGGGGGAAAACTCGCCAATTTGGTCTTGTCGGAGCACTTGGTGAGATTGATGGAGATGCTCTAAAAAGATTACAACTTTGCTAGCTTTACACGTTGACATGGATCAAGGAGCTTTGCTGTCCCGATGGGACGATAGAGTCTGCCATCCAAATAAACGCTGTCGTTTCATTGTCTTGAGTGGATCCATAAGTGTTCTTACTAAAGCCCTGTTTGGTATGGCGAAACAATCAATTGATTTTTTTACTTTTTCAAGCCATTTTGAGTCTCACAAAGATGATTTAAATCGTTCATTGTTTTTAAGATGTTTTTTCATGAGTTCTTGCCAAAAATTTACAATCCGAAATTGGTAAAGACTTTTCAAAATTCATAATGCTAAGCCTTAACAACGAGATATGAAAAGCCCTATTGATATAGGATCGAGAAATTTTGCACAAACCCTTGGAAAAAAAAAAAAACTTTAAGAATAGTGAGCCTTTTTTAATCATCTTTGTGGATCCCGACATGCCCCCAAAAATCAATAAACAATTGAGTGTTTAGCCATGCCAAACGGGGCTTTAATTAGCACCCTCTTGAAACAATAAAATGCTGCGTTTATTTGGGCCGCCCCAACAACCGTTCTATATTTACAAACGGGGTGCACCGATGGTGCACGGACCGGTGCCGGGGATCCCTTTGTGGGTCTGACACAGTCGATCCAAGCCATCCATTCATCCCAAAATCAATATCTGAGGGTGCCCCGCGTGGAAATCACCTCAATTGGACATTCCTAAGTGTTCGATCCAAAATTACCGCGTGGGCCCCCTCAAATTTTGATTTTAGGATGAATGGAGGGCTCGAATCGATTGTGTGGGACCCACAAAGGAGTCCCCAGCGCCGGTCGGTACATGGTTAGTACCAGGGGGTGGTTACCCTTGGATTTACCGCTGCCCCAATCCCCCAAACACCCAAAATTACCGTTACCATGAATCTATTTAGATTTAAGCTATATTTACTTTTTGTCATTTTCGTATTTTACTGACAATTCATTGGTATCGATTTAGCAATTTTCTTTTAATAATTCGGTTTTGCTAATAACAGCACACTGAGAGTGTAGCGGCCGGGTTCACAAGGGTCAGCAGAGACACCCCCCCCTCAGCTGCAAAGAGCCAAAAAGATCACTGTTTCAGAATCTGCAAAACTGAATGTGGTTTGATCCGTCTCGATGGTGCCGAGCGTACGGTGCCTTCGGCAAGGAGCGCGGATGTACGGTCCTGGACGAATATGGATTTGAACGATGCCTGCCGAGCGTGAAGTGCTAAGGGCATGACATTCTCCGCTTGGCTCTCGAAACACCCTCGGCTCTCGGAACACCCTCGGGGACTCCGCCTAGCGGCGTGCCGAGCGCCCGTGGGGCTGGGCCACTTGCGTGCTGAGTCGGTCCACTTCGGTCACGCGGGGGGCTCGGACTTGACTCGGTTCGGTTGAGGCGTACCAGGCACGCCACACATTCCACGATGGAACATTAAATGCAGCAGTCACCTACTCTGCCATCGCCGCCTGCAGGAGCACGTGGGTGATGGAGAATGTTTCGAGACGATTTGACTATTCGAACCCACGTGCCGTGACGTCAGCCTAGATATGGCGTCTTTGGCAGAGATGGAGATCACATCACCTGTCATTCCGAGCGCGAATGACAGGCGCGTGAAGGGCACCGAGCGTGTGGGTCGCACGTCCCCTCTGCCTATAAATATCCACTCACAACTACCACAAGGGATCCCTCTCTCTCTCTCTCTCCTCATTTACTACCCTCTTAACCCCATTTCTCTCTCTAGATCTCCGGTGCATCTCTTTCCTCTGGTGACTGACTTAATCGTCAGAGTGCCTTCCCGGACCACCACCGTCCGGGCTAGGCACTGACGAGTTTGTCCACGTGTGCAGGTTATCACCACCGGTGCGCAGTAGAGGCTTTGGCGTGCATCGTTCTTCCCACCATCACCCTTTCCAGTCTAGAAGGTTCAGAGAGCTCACTCCGGCGAAGACACCCCCACAGAGAGTATTGGATACTTCATGCAAAATGCCAAAAAAGTTAAGTTTCATGCACTTTTCACAAATATTAATACACTTTCACACATATCTACACATTACACACCTTTCATAGATATCGATGCACCTTTGTAAACTAACCACTGCCAACTAGGCTGTGATTAGGATTGATTTTCACTCTCCCCCTTTTTTTCCATTTGCACTCCATTTTTTGTCCTTATCCATGTGAAATTATCAAATTATCCTTCATATGCAGAAAGTAAATGTAGAAGCAAGGGTAAGTTAGTAATTTCACATGCATAAAGGCAAAACAAGTAGCGCATGAGAAAAAGGGGAGTATGAAAATCATTTTCCAAAAATTACTTTTTTTTTAAATGGAGCAGTTTCTGGTTGCATATAAAAGTTAAGAATCAAATGAAGCAGTTTCAACTTTAGCTCATTCATTCCCTTTTTTGCTGTAATAGTAGTTCTTTTTTTCTCTTGATCCTCCTGCAACAAGTTTGTAATTTGAAGAGCCTTAATAATAAGAGACATTGGAAAATAAAGCGATTAATTAACAATTAACAAGGAGATATAAATCGAAAATTAAACATCACACCTAGTGTGGTTAGTTCGTTACCTTCCTCTCTAAAGAGAGGTTGTGAGTCCGAGTCCACATGAAGGAGGTGCTCAACTTCCGTTGTGACTACTTACAACTAACCGCTTAATATCATATGGTTTTGAAAAAAAAAAATTTGATAATGTAACAGACAAAAAAGCATTTACAACCAAACAAATGATTCAAAAGAATCAAAACCAACAATTGTGTCCGTGGCATTAAATTACAAATCTCTAATAAATACATCTCTTTTCTGCATTTGAATAGTTCTAGCTTAAATGCATGCCTGGCTGCCTGCCCATATACTCATGGATACGGCAAATTATGATCAGCCTTTTTTCACCCATAATTAATGCAGTGATAGAGTGCTAGAGTAATATTCCCTCCGTCTAAATTTATTGTGCTTATTTTAATTTTGAAACTTCTCAAAAAATTGTCTATGTTTCATAATTAATAATATTTTTTTATGATTTCGAACTATTTGTTTAACAAAATCAATTTTATTAAATAAGATTCATATTGAATATAAAAAATATTAGTATAAATTAAAAAATATAAACAATTTTTTTGTGACGTCCAAAACAGAAACATGTACTACAACAACTTGGGATGGAGCGATTAATGCTGTAAGTGGACTACTTGCCATTTTGAGGAAATGAGATAGAAAAGTCCTGCAACCCCATGAGACCACTTGTAGGATTCACGCAACATGTTACCTATCCATTTAAGATTTTTTTTTTTTTGAATGGAAAATGGCTAATTTTCTTTCTTTTATGTCGTTAACATTAGGGCTCTGGAATTAGTCGAGATGCAGGCAAGCTGGCCCGGATATCTGGTTATCTTCCCCCCCAAAAAAGTCTTCCTTTTACTATTTGTTTGGTTTTGTTCTAAAACAATGTTCGTGTCGTGTAGTGCCACATTTAAATGTGCCGCGCCTATGCGTGCCCGTGCCAACCCGGCCCGTTTGACACTTCTAACATTACTCTCTATCTAAAATAAATGTATTTTTCATTCACCACCCTTGGATTTGGGAAAATTACAGGATCCTTCTGTGTGGAAATGTCCGTGAAATTAAAACAAGCAAAGAGTTTGAAAAGAATTTAGATTTTCATTCTCTCTCTCTCCAGAGTCCCACCAATCACAATTCTTTCAAAATAAACCTTGGAAAAAAAAAAGAGAAAAAAAAGGGAAATTGGTTGGGTCGAGTTGTGTTGGGTTTGACTTACCCATATTCGACCCAACCCATATTCAACCAAACTACTATTAACCCATATTCAACCCACTCACATGCAACCCACAAACCATATCAACCCGTCCATTTACCACCTCGTCCTAATCATATGAGTCATTCATCATAAAGGCCTCGTGTAAATAATTCATTGAAAATATCCACTCAAATTGTATTCAATATTGGAAAAGTCTAAATCAGCCCACTGGGCTTACGGGTGAAATTTGAAACCGCTAAATCAGACCTGACCGAAAAAACCAGATTGAACCGGACGATTTTCTCTCTATTTTTTCCCCCTGGTTTGGTGCTGATTTAGAAATTTATGAATAATAAAAACCGAACTGGATCGGCTACACCCTAATTGGGCTGTTGTTATGGATTAAAAAGTGTATGAATGTGTGAAAGTGTATAGAAAAGCAAAAATAGTAAAACGGGACGTCACAATTCTCTCGTCCACCTCTCAACGAATTTGACTTATTAAAAATAGCTATCAATGCTATGATTAATGGGATTTTTTTACAGCAAAGCTTATAGTAGTATTTTTTTTATTGGCCTTTTTTTACAACAAAGTTTCCACATCAAGAGATTCAAAATGAATGGCTCAACCATGAAATGGGGCTTACTTGCCTAAAGAAGGATCAAAATGAGGGCATAAAAATAGAACCCCAATGGACCTCATTTCTTCGTGGAAATCACATGAGAATAATTTTTAAAATAAAAATCATATTAATCAAAATCTCAAAAGGGGATTCTTGATTTAATCATTTCTAATAACAAACTTATGAGAGTTGGCAAAATAAATAAATAATACCACAAAGAATTTGTTAGCAAATCGGAACACGAACAAACGTGTGTAATGAAAAAAATGAAAAAAAAAAAAAACGAGACACAAATATACGTGGAAAACCTCAACGTGAGGAAAAATCACAGGAGTCACACTAGTCCACTATGAAATCGAAAAATAAGAGTACAATTCTTTTCTCAATCTCTCTGAGATCTGCGTTTTCTCTCGCCTCTCTCTTTGTTTTTCTCTGAAAACTGATAACCTTAAATATTAACAAACTGCTAAATAAATAAGTCGGGTCCTATGACCGAAAGTACATACCGAAGTCCAAAAATATCATTTTTGCCGTGGGAGCATAGCCCCACCTCCTCAGTAGGGGCTCTACCCCTTACACCCCGGGCTAGACCACTTTTAAACGTCGTCTACACCCGAAGAATTTGATACATGGGATCATATTTAATTTCTTGAGGACACTTGTTAATATGCTTGAAATGAGGTGTAAGCCAGTCCTGCGAAGAAAGTAACACTTTTATTTAAGTTTTGTGAATCTATAGGGCTCGTTAATTTGACGAAATTGATAATAATTAAGAAATACGTAAGAACCAAATTCTTTAAACCTTTTGGAGCTCAACTATGGACGCACCATTTTGTGTAAACCAAATGTTCGCGATATCTATGTACATTGAAAATCTACTGGATCCCTAAAATGAAAGAGCCATGAAAATTGGATTTCACAAGAACCACGCAATATATTAAGGACGCTTGGTTATATGCATGAAATGAGGTGTAAGCCAGTGCTGCAAAGAAAGTATAATTATTTTTAAGTTTTGCAAATTAATCGAGCTCGTTTGTTTGACGGAACTAATAGTATGTTAGAGCCGAATCTTAACGGTAAACCTAACCCAACTTTGGGTAAATCATTTGGTGTATACCAAATTATACCATATTTACGTCAGATTGTGTGGAATTTATTTTGGGAACCCACACGAATGATCGCTGTTTAATTTATTGGAAAATATTATTTTAAGAGCCCCCGTGAATTCATGGACAAAAATCAGTCTATTCGAATATCGATAAATGCTTAATTAATTCATTCAATTTTTGTCCCTATAAATTTAAAAACGGAAATTGATAAATCTTTTGTTGATATCAGAATCAACTAATTTTTTTGTCGGGACTCGTAAAAACATGTTTAAATAAATTGAGTTATTTCAATCATGTGTGAACTCAACGAGTGTCCCACACAATCTGCATACATTTACGTTGTCCCATAGTTTTTAATGAAACCTACGGTGAACCAAACGGGCCGCCCGTAGTTCTCGATGGGCAGGAATTATGAACCAAGTTTCTGTAGATGACAAAAGGGCATTGATTTCGGCATTAATGATTTGACTCATCATCAACGATCATTTAAATTCATTAGACAACAGAGTTTCCACTACGATATTTTTGATATTTTTAAACTTCACGTTGTCAAATTAACAAATCATTTTTCTCACATGTATTCACTGATTTTACAATTCGTAGTCCAAAAATACTTCTATCAAAAATACCGTGGTGAAAACTCAGTATAAACAAAAGATAACAAAATCTTCTAAACTTCGTAAATGTTGAGATTTACTGAATCTCATCTTTTCCTTGGGTGCAATGGTGTTGATAATCTTTTCTTTTTCTTTTTCGTATAATTAGAAATATTTATACCACCCAAATTTCCTCCCACCCATTAACAAGGGTGCCAACTTCAAGGAGGTTGAACCGCAACCTCACTGCACTTAAATACAGTTTTACATAACCTTTGAGCAAAATGCGCCCGTTGCGTGTTGATAATTAAGAAACCCAATATTGAAATCCTTTTCATAACTATGATCTTCAACAGGAAGAATTTCATATCAAATTCACTCTCAACTCGATTTCAAATTCATAGAAAGGTCCCAAACTAGTAAAGTAGTGAAACTACCGCCGATCGGCCGATAAAATCTTGTTGAGGTTATCTCAACTAGTAAGTAACCAAAACGTTAGAAAAAAATCATTTTTGCGATAACTCAGGTGTCTGGATCAGTTTATGGACTCCTCGATTAACTCCTTTTTAGGATCCTATTAAACACCAATCAGGCCTATTGCCTTTCCGATTAAAAAAAGTAAAGAGTTCGAATTCTTAAGTTAGAAAAGATATTATCTACCATTTTAGTCCCTACAAAATACACCAAATTTCAATTTTGTCCTTACAAAATATTTTGTGTCAATTTCGTCCTTATAGTTTCAGACAAATTTCAATTTTCCCCTTCCATAAAATTAATGACGAAAAATGCTTATGTGACAAACAGAAAATGCTTAAAATACTGGAAAAATGCTTAGAACACCGGAAAAAATAAATTCTCTCCCAAAAAATGATGAAAATTTTCAAAAATTTTAAAATACCAGAAAAAATTCATTAGACAAAAAGTTTATGAAATTTGTCTAATGACTTCTTTTGGAGATTAATCATTTGCATCGACGAGAGGAATAAGAAAAGTATAAGAATATGGGTTGAAGTTAAAAAAAAATCATTAGATAAAAACTTTATGAAATTTGTATAATAACTTTCTTTGGAGATTAATCATTCGTATCAGCGAGAGGAATCAGAAAAGTATAAAAATATGGGTCGAAGTTAAAAAAAAAATCATATAAAATGGCACTTTATATATATATATATATATTTGTCGATAAAGTATGGCCGAATTAGACAAAAATAACTTTCCAAAGACGAAAGAATACGAAATAGCAATTTTTTTTTTTGCTTTAAAGTATTGGCTTTGGCCCAAGGGGTGTTTTAATTTCTCTAACCTTGGCTGGAATCCGCTCTTTTCTCCCTCCAACTTGATGTACCCATTGTCAAATTTTCTTCAATAACTTTTATTGCCATTAAAAAAAAAAATGTCGTCGTATATGAATTTTTTTTTTTATCTTCGGCCCATATTTTTATACTTTTCTTATTCCTCTCGTCGATATGAATGATTAATCTCCAAAAAAAAGTCATTAGACAAATTTCATAAACTTTTTGTCTAATGACTTTTTTTAGATATTGTAAAATTTTTCGTAATTTTTTGTCGTTCTTTTTGGAGATAATCATTTTTTCTAGTATTTTAAGCATTTTTCATTTGCCACATAAGCATTTGATGGAAGGGCAAAATTGAAATTTGTCTAAAACTAGAAGGATGAAATTGACACAACATTTTGTAAGGACAAAATTGAAACTTGATGTATTTTGTAGGGACTAAAATAGTAGATAAGCCAAGATATTAACTTCCATCCTTATCCAAGTGAAAGAATTGCATCTCTATTATATTGCCACAGGTACACTTCCTTTTTTTTTTTTTTTTTGTCAATCATTGCCACAATTACTCTAGGGAATTGATAATCGCACTCCAAAAATTGATGCAGGCATTTCAAGCTACAGTGATTTTCCAAAACCACCCTTTTGCAAGTTTCAATTTTACTTTAGGCGCTCCTAAAGTTTTTTACTCTAAATTTTACTTTAGGTGCTCCTAAATTTTTTTACTCTTCTCCTCTGCCTCCTCTGTTAACGGAAGAAAAAAAAAATGGACGTCCAACCAAACCCTAACCTGTAACAAAAACACTATTGTGAATTGGGTGTTGTAGATCGAGGATTCAAGTTCAGAAGGTAGTTTTTTAGTTGTTTTCTTATGATTTTGTTGGGATTAAGTTATGAATGGGTGGGTTTTGTGAATATTAAGAAGGGCGTGGTTAGGCTAAAATTTTTTGCCATTGTCAATTCGCAAATCCAAATGAGAGGGGAACCAAACAGGGGAAAAAACATCGATGCGCTTCAATACATCACGACCACTACCACTACAAGCATAAATGTTGGAAATCTTCGAATCTAAAAGCTGGTTCAAGCTTGTGATTATTTTTATTTCTTTTTTGAGTAGATTCTCCACGTTGAAAGCTACCTTGGTATTCTGATATAAGATTTCCTTGTTCTAGCTGTAAATTTTTTAAGGTTTCCATATTCCAGCTGTAAATTTGTTATGTATATTTTTGAAGTTTTTCTAACCCAACTCTTTCTAACCTAACTTCTCTCGTAAGCCCCTTTTTTTCAGCTGCCTCTCAACCAGCCGCCGCCACTCAGGGGGAGGTGGTGGCGGTTGGGCGCCTCACGCCAGTCTTTTGAACACCGGCTCCCCTCCCCGCCTCCTATTTTTTTAATTTTCTAAGCGTTTTGATTAATCTCTCTCCTCAATCCATCCAACCGCCACACCGATCGTTGATTTCTTCTGCTCCGATCTAACATGTAACAGAAGATTTGCATAGCTATGGACTATGATTGCTTCTGTTTTTACCATTTGGACTACTGATGTCAGTTGCTTCTTTTTTTCCGTTTGGTTTTGGTTTAATTTGTTGTTTGGAGTGCCTTATTAGGCTTGGTTTTCCATTTGGTAAAATGGACATTTGCTAAAATCAAGTGAGTGATTTTAGCAAATGAAGTGGGGAGGTGATTTTATCTCCAATGAATCTGGACATACCCACTTGATTTTAGCAAATGTCCATTTTAGCAAATGGAAAACCAAGCCTAATTAGTAAATGATGAGACAATTTGGGGGTGAAGTGCCTCCAATAATTTTTATATTTTTAAAAGGATAGTTTTGTAACTTCATTACATTTTGAAGTGTCTGCATAAAAAAAGGGAGCCCCAAAATCAGTTTTCTTACTCTAATGTCCTAACCGATGGTAATTACTTGGATTTCCCTATCTGGGCGGTTGAACTTTTCTGCCACCCTTTGCTTAATTGGGCTTTGGTCCATAGAGTATGGGCCTACCTTTGGATGTGCAAAATGGTATAAGTATTCATCGAGTGCTTTTATTTCTCGGCCCACCTTACCCAAAATGTCTCATTTTTACAGGCTTAATGCCTTCACCCTTTGTGGGCAAAAAGTGGAGAAAAAACTAGAATTTTCTATATCAAAAACAGCCTTCTTAATCTAAATCTCCTTTGATTGATTAAAATTTGAGAGAGAGAGAGAGAGAGAATTGTGATATGGTTGCGACCCGAACAATTACTCTAAAATAAATTCATCTCCTTCAGTCGTATCGATAGTCAAGAAGTAACGGACCTTGACAGAGGAGAGAGAATTGTGATATGGATACGACCCGAACGATTACTCTAAAATTCATCTCCTTAAGTTGTATCGATAGTCAAGAAATTACGAACCTTGACAATACATTAAAAAATGTCCACATTGTTATTTTTACAACTAAAGGAAGAAGTCAACATATATATAATTTAAGAATTATTTATCCTGCGTGGAAGATGTAAAAGATATACTAACATTATAGTCACCCACTTTTCGAATAGACATTAATTTTCTAAATCTTTTTTATTTTTCGTGCTTTGGTCAATAAGATTCTTTCGATTATCTATGTTTGTTGACGGGCCAACGTATACAAAAAAAGAAATTTTTATAGTTCTATTGATACTTACTTAGACTAGTATATTAGTTGGAGATTTCAAGTAGCGTACAATATTTTGCTACATGAATTGGTTCAATATTTGACCCTCAACCTAAATTCACAAACTTAGTTTTGAGTATTTTTAACGTGAATCTCTATCAATTCAACCTAAATTTACAAACTTAGTTTGGAGTTTTTGAGGATTTCTAATGTGAATTTTTATCAAATTTGCATCATAGTTTTCTGTTTTATGTCCATTGGTCTGAAGATCGTGGATTGGGGATCCTACCGTGTGCCATGTACTCATTCGGTCGTCTGTTGCGAAAATGCACGGTTTGGATTAAATCTACCCTAATGTGAGAGCCATTGCTTAAATTTAATCTAAGCTGTGCATTTTCGCAATGGACAGCCGGATGGGAAGTATGGCACTGTGCCATGCACTTAGTGCACAGCAGGGACCCCTTGTCCGAAGATCGTGGATCTAGTGGCCAGGGCCCGCTTTGATATTCGTGAGGCCTAAAGCAAACTTTGTAAAATGAACACGTCAATCTACTTTGTATAGTTAAAAATACTTGGGTAAAAGAAATTTCATATGAAGTCATTATAATCATTTAAGAGTATAAGTACCCAAAATCGATAACCCTTACAATAAATCAATTTCCCTATAGGCCTAATCGGTAATAATTATATGGACCTATAAAACTGGGAGCCCTAAAAAATAGTAAAAAAATCAAGAGCCTAAAGCGGTAACTTTACGAGCTTTAGCTCAAAGCCAGCTCTGCTAGTGGCAGAGATAATGTAAGACCAATGCAACCACTGGCCCACAATGCACTTTTTAATAATTTCAATTTTACCCCTAAATTATAAGCTCAATCTCAAAAACATCTATCAATAAGTGATTCGAGCGAGAAGATTTGGTTTAGTGAGAATAGCTCCTCCTCTTTCTGCATTGAAAATAAGAATCGAATTATACACATGTTACCTTTTATATCACGTACGTCCCCAATTATCTTTGTTAAGTTTTCAAAAAAGTTCTCTTGACTCATTTGTTTTACAGAAAGACCGGCCCGTTATTTGAGTTTGGAGTTGGTGTTGTGCACCCGTGCACAACATGCGTGTTATGCACGATCCTCGCTGTCCACTCGGCAATCCAATGGTCCAGATTTCATCTCAATCGTGTGACATCCGACCCGCTCATTGCAAGATGAAATCTGGACAATTGGATCTCCAAATGGATGGCGAGGATCATGCACAGCACGCATGCTGTGCACTGTGCAGAGTACCAACACCAGACCCCGTTATCTACATATAGATTGTAGCAAATTTTGCATTTTGAGTTCATTTTTTTTATATATTATTGTTGTTCAGCATACGTAAAAGATAGAAATTCCTAAAATATGTTTAACATTGTCCCCACCAAGCTACATTTCTAGCTACGCCATCTGTTATGTATTACTCCTATTTTGAAACTCTTGTAATCTTGTTTAATCCAAATGTCCAAATTCACCAAAAACTACGAGAGAACCCTATAATTCAACCAAAAAAAAAAAAAAGGCCAGCTTCATAAAAAAAATGACAAATAAAAAATGTGAATGTCTTTCAGCATAAACAAAAACAAAAGGCATATTCAGAAACAACTGCACAGAGTACACAGTGAACTCGAAATTTCATTTTTTGAAAGAAAAACAAGTAAAAGAGGACACTTTTTGGACGTATGATTTTGATGTTGAGTTTTATTGGTGTGAGAAATTTGAGTTTTCTCGACGATCGACGGGCGACGGGGAACGAGTCTTTGATCAGGGCTCAGGCAAGAGACGGTGTATTCGCGGTTACTCCTAGCTGCTCATATATACATAACACCGTTGTTTATGTTGAAATGGTTGCACATATCATCCTCGTCGGTCTCATTCACAAAATTAACGAACCCGGTTTCCGAAAACCAATCCCCTGACTTGATGAACTGTGGATTGAACATTTCCTCATCACCAGAACCATTGCTTGATTCCAATTGGAACTCACCCCCGACCGAACCCTGATCGTTTAGTAATCCGTTGAGGAACGAATCCGGGATGTTGGGATTTCGGTCAGAAGAATCCTTCGAGACCGAACTCCCAACTCCCGGGCTTTGAAACTGATCTAGGGATAGCCACTCAGCAAATAAGAGCTTAGGGATTGTAATGTTCATTTGTGGTATGGTCCGGCTGGTGTCGGTTGACGATCCGTCCGCGTACTCGAGCGATTCGAAACTTGAATTTCGGTTCACGGAATTGAGTGAAGACATTGAGGATTCTGTGAAATTTCCAGTGTTTGGACTTGTTGTTTCGGTTTTGTTACCGAGGTGGTCAGCGTGTTCCGATTTGGCTACTTTCTTTTTCAGATAAGAATGCCAGTAATTTTTTATCTCATTATCGGTTCTTCCAGGCAAATGCTGAGCTATTTGGGACCACCTGATCATTTGCACAATATAATTTGTTATTAGGGTCCAAATGAAAGGTTTCAGTAAAAAAAGTTACAAGGTCAACTTTTGATTATATCATAGAACAGAAAATGCTACTGAGTACTCATCATTCCAGTTAAGAATTCTGAGGGTAGAAAAGAGAGATGCATTAAATACGTGTCCCCTTAAAAAATTAGAATTTCCAAAGGGAATCAACTTTATGAAACGGATGGAGTATTATTTTTTTTTGGTTCGCTTTATTTTCATTGACTCAAATGTTATAATCAAAGGAATATTTATTTCTCATCAGAATGAAAACTCCCCCCACATAAACCTGATGCCGGTCAACCCATGAAGTTGTACAAGAGAAACGTGATACTGCAGGGTTACATCCACGTTATGAGCCGGCTTAGAGGGCAAGCCGAGGAAGCGATTGCTTTCGGTCCCCGATTTTTTTTTTTTTTTTGAAAAAATAGGCCCCCAACGTGTTAAAATTTCTATACATAATAAAATTTTCTCAAAGATTAAAGATTTAGTGCACACAAGTTTCGCATTCGAGAATATATTGAGGGCCCCAAATAGGAAGTTCGCTTTCAGCCACCAAAAATCTTGGGCTGGCACTGACCATAAGAAAGTGCACTATATATGCTCAGTTTTTTTTTTGAATCGGCGAACAAAATTTCATATATCCTAACCAGGGGCGGAGCCAGCCATGGGCTGTGATGGGCCCTAGCCCCGCCGCAGTTTGAAAAATGCACTAAAAAAAAATTAAAATTTTGATAAAAATTAAATTTTTTTTGCTATTTTCAGCGCAGGGTTACTCAGTTGAAATTAAAATAAATGTTTCTAACAAAATTTGAATCAAATTGTTATAACCCTAACAAAACAAAACAAGTATGGCCCACTTATGAAAGCCCATATATAATAAACATATAAGGATAATAGTTGTTTGACATTAGGTTCAATGTGGAAACACTGAAAAATTGAAGAGAATTAGACAACTTCTTTGCATACAGCTTTCATCATAAATATGCTGTGCATTTTTGTCAGCGTTAGATGAAAATTTTAGAGCCGCCCTTGAACTCGGCCCTCCCGGATTCTCAATCCTGGCTCCGCCACTGATCCTAACCGTCCTTCTAATGTCTGCCCATTGGGCTGACGACAAAAGTACTTCCTTACCGGTGAGAAAGCTCCTTGACCGGTAAAAAATGCACTCTTACAGATGAAAGAACATTTTTATTGTCTGCCCATCAGGCAGACGGTAGAATTTTCCATATCCTAAAGATAAGTAAGTATATAGAACAAGCATAATAGGAAAATCCTGTAGGTATGCTTACTTGTTGCCTAACAGGCCATGGAGACTGAGGACTCTCTCCTCCTCTTGTGGAGTAAATATGCCTCTCTTTAGACCAGGCCTCAGGTAATTAATCCACCTTAGCCTGCAACTCTTTCCATTCCTTTGCAACCCTGAATGATAATGTAAAAAATAAGGTCTTAAATGTCAACCATAAGGGCATTTTAGGCACATATTGGCTCCAAAAGATTCTAAAGAATACTTAAGATCCCTAAGCCAATCATAGTTTTGGGCAGGCAGCCAATCAAAAAGGAACATGCGTTTTTCTTTACCACCAGTCAAAACACATGGAAAAGAAAGTAAAAGCCAATCATAGGGTCAGCTAAATTAAGATTCTTATGCTAATTCTCAAGTGATGTTAAAAGGAGTAAAATTGTGTGACATCTACAGAAGTAAAATAAAAATAAAAATAAAAAAGACTCAATTTTGTATATAACATTAAATATGTATTTTGTGACTAGAAACCGTAATAGTGTTACCAACATGTTTTCAGTACTTGCAAGAAAAAAGAACAAAAAAACATGTATCGATTGATATATAATACTACTCAAACTTGGGTCGACTCCTCTTCCCTCAATCAGTAGTCATGGGGCACCTTCACATACTCAAGTACGACCCCATACACTTAATTTTGGGTCTCAAGTGAATGCGTGGCTGTAGAGGAGCTGAGTCACGTAGCTTGCAGCAACGAATATTTTTTCGGTGCTGGTGGCTTGTTTGTTGTTCTCCTTATCTCTCTCCTTGCTCTCTTTGTGAGTTTGACTTAAGTGTTATTAATTACTGCTCACAACACAGTTAACTCCACAATAGATAACATACCTCATCGCACACGCCATACAAACAATTTAGCTACACTGTTAGAGATAAAAAAAAAAAGAAAGGGGCAATTATCTGAACAAATTCTTCAGCTATT
This sequence comes from Vaccinium darrowii, assembly GCA_020921065.1. Classification (NCBI taxonomy): domain Eukaryota; kingdom Viridiplantae; phylum Streptophyta; class Magnoliopsida; order Ericales; family Ericaceae; genus Vaccinium; species Vaccinium darrowii. The sequence continues at coordinate 99,439 of JAFMTH010000094.1, read as the reverse complement.
ATAGGGTTCAGTGTGACCATTTGAGATGGCTTTTCCACCATATTTGCATATAAATTAAAGAGTTAGGACACTCCTAAACTGCAGTTTTGTTGTAATGAGAAGGAATGAATGAGAAATGACAATGAAGCTTGGTATGTCTTTATCATAGGAAGATTCTATGAACCTGCTGTGACCATATATTAGGCTGAAGTCTTTGCTTGTAGGACTCAAATTAGGCTTGATTGTCTCAACAATCAAGAGAGATTTACTTGTAAGTGCTTTTCTATTTGCTCATTTTTCAGATGAATGATGTATTGAGAAATCTCCAAATTGATCAAATATATTGCTCAATGGTTCAAATTTTAAGCAGGTGGATGATAAATAAAACTCTGATTAATGAGATTAATTTGGGAATTAACATTGCCAAGGGGTTGGCCTGTTCGTCAAAACCCGAGGACTTAGGAGTTTGCTTCCTCCCAAGGTCTCACGTTCGAAAATAGGAAATGGGTAATTTGGAGCCCCAAGATTAGTCGAGGTGAGTTCGAGCTGTTGCACACACTGGGTTATAAAAAACGAAGAGGGAAGAAAGTAACTCACCGGCATTGATAGGAACAGAGGTCCAGCAGCCATGGCCATGTTTGAGGATGTAATTCTTGAGCCTTTGATCTTCATCCGGTGACCACAATCCCTTTTTGTGCTTCAGCTGTTTTGGCTTGTCTACTGCCTTAGTACTCCCCATTTTTGGGGGGACGGCAGAGAAAGAGAAATCTGTTAGTGATTATCAATCAATCACGAGTTGTAGAGAGAGAATTACAAGAGCTTTAGACAGGGAGAGAGATGATGATGATCATGACAACGTTTGTGACAATGAGGTTTGTGGATTTTAAAGGAAAAAAGATTAGTCGTACCACGCTCCTAATTTTCTCTGAATAAAAAAACTATCTAGGAATAATTAAAATATATAAAGACTTGTTTTTCATTTGAGGAGTGTGAACAGCATTTTTAGAGAGAAATTTATAATGCCACCATTCCTCCCTTTGTGGTGTTAATAAAAAATTGTGTCTTCGTAATTGACTTGTGGAAAATAGAAAATTTATTAGGTGCTCCTGAGGCACTCCTTTTTTATCGTGTAGCTCAAGGTTTTAAATAACATCTTCGTGATACGTGACGGAAATCGGGTGCAGCGGTCGTGAATATTTTAAAATTATTTTAAAAAAAATTAAATTAAATTGCTTAAAAACCTCGTAACGGTGGAATATTGGCCGTAACGGAAATGAACCGATTCTTGAATCGGATACGGACCGATACACAATGGAAACCGGCCGATACGCAAGCAATTTTTCCCTTTCGCTGGTTTACTGAGGTGTAACGATATCGGAGAGGCCAAAAATCATTACGGAATGGCCGATACGTTACGTAACGACCAGTATTTAAAACCATGGTGTAGTGTTGAAATGTGTTGGGACATCATGTGACAGTGTCCTAAGAGTGCTGAATAATCTCTCGTGTAAAATTCCCGTCTTAATTATAGTTTTGTCCCCTTCAGAGGATTTCTAGTACCAGCACTGCTACATACCCAAAAAATATACCCAAAAAATATTCATAATTTGAAATTCAATAGTCCAGTTTCACTTGAAGTGAATCTAGACCGTTAAATTTCAAATTATGAATATATTTGGATACCTTAGGCTGGGTACCAAGAGTTTCTGTTTCTAGAACAGCTGGCCTTGGACCACAATGAATTAAATGGAACCGGTTAATTTGTATTGTGTCACCAAACAGGCTTAAAAATTGTGATGACATAATATGTGACTCTATGACACACCCCCTTCAAAACCTAATTGGTTGATGATGTAACTATGCAAGTAATGATTGTTTTTGTTTATGTTTTTAAACCTACACCAAGTAAGGAGAAAGAGAATGTTTTCAGAAGAGGTTAATTTCAAAAGATGAATTAAAGAACTGTACAAGCTCCTTTTTTTACACTCTCGTTAGTTCGATATGTCTTATCCTTACTTACGAAAGCATATGTACGTGTGGCCCAAAAATTTGGCATGTAAAAACTTTGGCTACGCAATTTAGATAGTACGAGAGAAAACAACGTTGAATTCGCAAACGCGTCACCGCATTATTCACTGTTGAATTCGGAAAAGCGTCGCCTCATAAATCACTGTCCCCGTCAAAAATTTACTCAACTTTTGTCAGTATACGTACCATCGTCCACCATTGAAACTTTAAATATCTCCATCGATTAGGAAATAAGTGTGAAGTACTATCTAATTTTGTGTCCTTGTTGCTTGCCTCGTACAACAAAGAAAATACAAGGTCTGAATATTCTAATATTGGTCCTATTCAGTGCATAGTGATTGAGAGATAAAACGTTCCCTCTTTTTGTATGTGACAAGAAAAGTTAATTGAGTAATTGTTAGTTCACTATAAAAAGTTGAATAATTTTTATGTAAAAAAAAAAAAAATACTTCCTTGCCTAATCTTCAAGTGCAAACACTCAACAGGGGAAGACAAAGAAAGAGAAATTTGATAAGCTATGAATGAAAGTATTTTATATTTTGATTCAGAATTACACTATTTTTTCGTAGTGGACCAACAATCAAGAGCTGAAGAAGATAAGATTTTAGTATTGAGATTAACTATGTACCGTAACTCGAACTCAAATTCACGATGGTACAGGAAAACTAGCGTAACGTATTCAAGAAAACTATTGCTAACAAAAAGTACCTTCATTCTTGCAACGGATCAATCAATCTCAAGAAAATTTTTCCTCCATTTTCATACTACCTACTCTTGTTCATTGGCACTTATTTAAATCGAGATTCATTTTACTTACATGTTGTCGCCCGATTTGTAATCCCTTGATCTTCGGTCTTTCATCTTCGCTCATCGTCGACATCATGATATTGCTATCGATCGTCCCCTTCGATCTTCGTTCATTTTATTCAGTACCATATTCCTATCGACCATCATCCAAAATTCTATGCATAAATGGTTGTTCCTAGCGGAACATCATCTGTATTAATTGATCTACTAAATGTTTTCTCGTCGCGGGTATTTTTGACTAAGGCGGCCGTCAGTGAAATTTTTGTATTACAAAATACTTGTGACCTTGTTGTAATAGTTGGCACACGCTCTTAGTATTTTATCGTACTTATGATATTGTAGTAAATTTCTTGTCATTCTCCAGAAAAATAAATTTTCTCCTCAATCATTTTCATTTTAAAAATAAATCATGAATCTCAACGCAAAACTCCTCGTCGGTTCCTTGAAGCCTTGACGAAAGTCTTTTCTGTTTCTAGTAATGTTTTATTCGATTTCGAATAATATTTATCTAGAGTGTCTATTGTTTTTATTTTATTTGTTTTCGACTTCTTTTAATAACTTTTTACAAAGAGAAGTAAAAAATAAATAGATAATTAATGGTAAAGATAGAATAATTCCTTTTCAACAACACAAATTCTAACACGAATGTTACCCAACTAATTAGCAAGCAATTGATTGTGGAAATTCCAAGCTCCGATTGTGATCACGAAGAAAAGATTTTGATCTTTAAATCACCGACATGATGAATTGGACAAACGGGCAATCATTTGTAAATCATTGACCAATTAGCGTACTCTTCTCACCTAGTATTTGATTATTTAAGAACAGAGAAACGTGATAATAAATTACTCCACTAACCCAAGAAAAACGAAATCATAAATAAGGGAGAGAAAAAAATCGTCCAAAATTTTTCTATGGAATACCTCATTGATTTTTCGGTACGGATTCGGGAATCCTGTAGTGAGGTGTCGCACTACATTTCTTTCGGTACTGACTACTTTGTGTTAGCCCAAAGCTTTCTATGGAATACCTTATTGATTTTGACGATAAAAAAACATGAATAATTGATATTGAAATATAATTAATATTATGATATTTGATAATCATTTGAATATTTTTTTATTTTGTAAGATTTAGTTGACATACATAAGGAGAGATTCTATACCAAATCATTATCTCCAATAGCCAAGATTTTAATTCAAAGGAAAAAGATTAAGGACAAATCTTTTCCTTATTTTTTTTAATTAGCTCAAGCACTCCAAATGAAAAATAAAATGTTGAAGGAACTTGAAAGATCATGGAAATATGAACGGGCTCTAGGTTATTTATTTTTGGAAAGCTCTCTCTCAGTTCAAATGGCTAGAGCACAAGGGAAGTCGGCAAAATTCAAAGTCTCTCACTGCCTTAATTGTATCCTATTGGTTCAACGGCTAGTGCAGCAAAAAAGAATGATTTGGCATGGCTTATTTTTGGTTCAATTACTCCCAAAATGCAATAGCTTATTTCCAAAGGTGAAGATGCTTCTAACGTTCATATTTTTGAAGAATAAAAAGGAACAGTTGTTGTAGCAAAGAAGTGGAGAGAATTGGAGAAGAAAAGACATTCATATTGAGTTCCAAGATTCATTGTTTATTGAGAGAAAAAATAGAGCTTCATAATGTTATTATCTACACTTTTGAGAGTGTTTAATTTGTGAGATTTTCATTGTAAAAGGGAGTGTGATCCCTTGTATATCTCTTGTGAGAAGTTATCTTTTTGTGAGTGATTTTGGAGAGAAAATCACTTGGCAGGTGTTACTAGCACCAGAGTCAAAACTAGTTGAGTTAAGTGTGGCTAACACTGGAGTCAAAACGAAGCGATTAGGGATATTGCTCGTTGTAAGGGTTTCTCTAGCACCCGCGAAGTTAGAAAGTGTTACTACTGGAGATAGTGCAACAAATCCTAAGTTAGACACTTGGGGAGTGGACTAGGTCATGAGTTGCGGACCGAACCCTGATAAATCTTTGCATTCGATTTCTCTCCTCCCTTCACTCTTTATTTATTGTCATATATTACTGCATCTGTGCTTGAATCGATTCAACTTTATTATTGGGTGTTGCATTTAGTTTTGTATTTCCGCATTATGTTTGAGATACACAATACAACACTTTATTCGTGATGGAAAAAATCAAATCTAATATGCTTTGTATTTAGAGTGGGTCGCGTTCACGTTCCTGATCGATAGACCTGTTCACGACTCATAAGGTACTAATTCGACACGGGGCCAATGTTTATGAAAAGGCCCAGAAATTATATGGTCAGTTGGATACGGGCTTCTAATCATGACTCATCGCCTTCGGGCCATGACCAACGATGTTTTGGGCCGTTCAACGTCATCTACGCCTTCAAAAGGGGGATTATGCTGTTTTTTGAAATATAGATTTGCCTAAAACTTTTACTAGGAAATTCTGTTTTAGTTGCTGTCTGTTTTGATAACCTTATATTTCTTTCTAGTTTTTTATTCTGCAATTTATTTCCGAATTTCTGTTTCTGTTAATTTTTATAATTTGTCTGATTTAGGCTTGATTAGGAAGTCTAATCTTTTGTTATTTGTTTCCTAGATGATCTACTGGTTTTTTTTTTTGGCACAATAAGTATCATTGCAAACCCTGGGGCAAATTTGGTTGTTTTTTATTAATGACAATTTGAGTCTTTACTCAAAATCGTTTGTTCATAGAAGTAGTACCTCTTACTTAAACTTATTCGAGTTTCTTCTTGCAACTAAGTTATGTTAATCATACGCTTCGTTGCATCACTTTGTCCCAATTTAGAAAGTGAAAAAATCAAATCAAATCAAAGGGTTTGGTATGTGATATGCCAATTTGACTTGAACCCTCTTTTTGACCGAACCGTCAATGGCGGAGCTGGGATGTATTGTTACACACTTAGTCATATAATCGTTCAGTAGAAATCTCCGCTTCCTCCTCTCAATCCTCTCTCTCCCAAATCTTAGTAATTTGAGATGATTTTGCAAGACGTGTTCACAAGTGCACGCGCATTATTTACTTAGGTTGCATGATGTTCTGAGAAATTTTGAAAAAATGTTGAGTATACATTCCAATTTATCATGAACTTTGTTTCGTTTAAAATAGGAATAAAAGTCATGGAGATATTATCTTGTGGTGATGAAAGTCACGTAGATATTATTTTTTATGATCCAAACCGTCTATTTTGTAAATCGTTATTTTTCATCATTATTTTTTTAAAAAAAATCATTTTTTTTTTAAAATCATGTTTTTTGGATACTTGTGAGTAGATAATCGACTATCATTAGCGTAAAAAAGAATTTGGAAAGGCCATGGGATGACACGTGACACTTCCCCTCCTTGTGAACCATAAAGAAATAATATGAGTTTCACGGGCCTATTTGATTTTCGAAATCATGAATCCATATGAGTTGGTTTGGTTCTTGATTTAGCATAGAAACCTAAACAATCCAATACATGCTCACTTCAAACAAAAAAGCATTTCAACTCCTTTGTTCAGTTGCAGTATTCAGAATTTATTCTTATATTTGCTTTTTGAAAGCAACCGACACTTTCTGCTTGACTTCGGAAAATTTATTTTGTGGAATTCCTCTAGGAAAAGGCTTATTTGTATTTCTAAGGCCTAGTTTTTCAAAAGATTTTAGCATTCAGGTGCTAAAATCATGATATTTCAAATAAAAAAATGAAGTGGTTCCGTGTATTATTTTTTGAATTTTTTCGCAGCAAATTAAAGTACTCCTCGTGTACTTTAATTTGGTGCGAAAAAAATCGAAAAATGATACACGGAACCACTTTATTTTTTTATTTGAAATATCATGATTTTAGCACCTGAGTTGTAAAATCTTTTGAAAAACTGGGCCTAAGATAACACGATTTCTCATATTGTCCAAAAATATTTTTCCACGTAGATACGGAAACTATTTGTGTTTTGTGTTCAATAATAATTTTTTGAAAGCGTTGCAAATAAATGTCCCCGGGTGTTGTTGTGCACCCCTCGGCCGTCCGATCGTGTTTTGGACGGCTCGAATGTGTTTTGATTTTTTACCGATAAAAATAAATTAAAATTGCCGAACACATCTGGATCGTTCAAAACACAATCGGACGGCCGAGGAGCGCATAACACGGTATCCAGCACCGGGGTGCAGAGCACCCCTTGATGAATAGTATTAAGAAGTTTGAAATAAATCTGAATAAATTAATGTAACAACTAAGCACGAAACCCCAAATTGTTATGGCCAAATCCGCCATGAACTATAGTAATAAAACAAAACCAAAACAGCTGAATCTCCAAACTCTTATTTTGTGAACTCACTTTGGTAAACAATCATGATTCGAAACCATTCATTTCATAAAACACGCAGAGAACATTGTTTCTGTGAAATTCAATTCCAATGAATATAGTTGCATTATTGTTCTGTAAAATGAACAATTAATTTAAGTTTAAATGCCGTCCAATATTTTATAAAATGAAATGTAATTTGTTCACGTGCCTATTGATATCTAGTCGAGTTGATTTTTTGTAGACATGCTTTTCTTGCGTGTTCTACGTGATGAATGATTGAGATCGTGGTTCATTGTAAGGTCATGATGTGCTAAAAAAAATTGAATTCAAAAGGTATCGAGGGATAGTATGGATGGGAGTTATCCCAAATCCCTATCTCAATTGTTATCCTTGAGCTTGGAATAGATGTTGTTAATAAAGCTTTACAGATCCTCGTTTAGCTTCAAGATAAATCAAGAAATCAGAGATTTCGAAGATGGCAAAACAAGCTGTTAGAATAATCACCACACGCACACAAAAGAATATGAAAACAGTAAAGGAAATCAACACAGGAATTTACGTGGTTCCCCAAGATCGGGTGCCTCCACGGGAGCGATGAGCGAATCTGTATATTATGATCAAAATCAGCTAGGGTTTTTATAATAGAGAGTATATATAGCCCTACTCTATTCCAACCCTAATAATTCCGTACCGTACCGCGGAGCGACGGCATCTGGTCTTTCATTAGAACTCCTTGGTACCTCTCCATATGAGTCACAAGTTCCAACACAAGCAAAACAGGAAATGGCTACAACACACATCCATTAAAAGTGTGTACCAAATACACCTATTGTATGGTTTAGACTGTGCCACCTCATTGGTAATCTTAACATTTTTTAGTTTTTTGTAACTTTTCAGAAATATGATTCGTAATATTTTCTATGATTTGTAACATTTTGGTGTGTCTCGTAACTTTTATAAAAAAAAAATCGTAACTTTTTGTAGGAGCGTGTATGATATACACCCAAATAAGGGGTGTGTATTGTAACCTATTTATATTTGGAAATTAGAAAATTGGAGGAATTATGTATTTCTAACAGTATTAGTACTAGTTTTTTTGGTACAAGTACTCGTACTTTGATATCCTACTTTAAAAATTAAAAAAAAGGGTACATTGGATTAACCATTTACTATTCGATGGAGTTGATTTTTCATTTTATCACTCAAAAAAAAAATTTAAAATTAATGAACGGCTCGAATCTTTTGTGAAGGTCCCGAAAGTGGATCCCACAAACCTATCTGTGTACCATTGGTACACTTTCATCGGTTCCACCGCTTAATTTGGGTGTTTTGATCCTTAGTCCACTAAAAAATAAAGGAATTGAAGGAATAATATGAATCATCACATTGGACTAGTTTATGAGTACTTAAAAAAACTGTTTCTTATTAGTCTACTATGTAAGATGCTTTAATACGAAAACATTTCTTTTGTGGACCTCATATAACAGACTTGTTGAGAAAATTCAAGGCAAGGGACTTGTATTAAATTTATTAAGTAGGTAAGAAATATCATAATTAATTATTTTTATAGGTATTTGACTTGCTAATCGTGATAAACATTGTGTTTAATGTAGGTACAATGAGATTAGAATCATAATAATTGAATTATAAAACTGTGGAAATAACCGTGTCGCGAAATGATTTGATGATAAAGTAAACAGAGAAGTTTAGATGAGCTTTCATATAAAATCCGTACAAAAATATTGGGTATTTTGGTTTTTCATTAATTTATGCAAGTAAAAATGAATATATTGTAGGAGGCATTAGAGCTTGTGGGAATTACTTATATAATAAATCCAGCAGGGAATCTGACTTTTAAGAATATTAGATTCCAATAATTTAAAAAACCCAATTGGATGAGATCGGCCTGTTTCTGTTATGCTTTACACTTTATCATTTCGTACGCAAATTGCACATTCAATTTATTTTTTCCCATATTTATTCTGTTTGGTGTTGTCTGCAACGTGGATATAATATGCCCTCCTGGTGCTGAATGGAAACAACACACGCTATGTGGACGCAACTAGGATTTGGTATGCAAGGGGACTAGAATATGAACAACGAGATTTTAATTATGAAGGTTCAAAATCTTAACGTTTAAATGTCTAATAATACCAGAAACAAAAACACAATATCTGGGTGTCTTCTTTTTTGCCCTTTTGGACCGGCAAAGAGAATATTTATAATATATTGCAAAAAGAGAAGATACAAGCCTAAACTTCGAAAGCAAACACCAAGATAGCAACAACAGACACCAGAGCAACAAACGACAACATAAACATCACCAAAAAGCCACAGAAATATCAACAAAACATAGAGAAGAATAGCAGAAACACACAAAGACTATAGGGATTACAAGGAGGCTGACCATGTAAACTTTTGACACTTGAAAAAAACTAATCTAGATAATTATAGAGATGGTCAAATGGGGGAGGCCCTAGCCCTATTAGCCCCTTGGTAGTTCCGTCATTGTATGTGGAATTAACAATTCGAGAGTCCAATCTTATTCTAATTAGTACGTATAATTTTTGTTTCAAAGATATTCATTACCACAATGATGGGTTCAATTTGACTTGCCTTGTTAATACTCCTATATACAAGAAGCCCTGTTTACTTAGGAAATGGCTACAATATACACCCCTTATTTGCCTGTAAAAGTTACGAATTTTTTTGTAAAAGTTACGAAATTTTTTATAAAAGTTACGAGACACACCAAAATGTTACGAATCATAGAAAATGTTACGAATCATATTGCTGAAAACTTACGAAAAACTAAAAAATGTTACGATTGTCGATGAGGTGGCACAATCTGAACCATACAATAGGTGCATATGATACACCCAAATAAGGGGTGTGTATTGTAGCCTTTTCCGTTTACTTAAACTATGCAAAAGAGAATGAGGAACTAGGAAGGCCGTGAAAGTACGAAGTTCTCGGTGTTTTGTTTTTGGTAGATGGTTGAGACCCCCTATATGTGAGATGACAAATAACCATTTTATTACAATTTCGTTTTACTGAAGGCACAACTGCACAAGAGGTTTGTAGTTTTTTTTTTTTTGGGTAAGTTAAACAAGAGGTTTGTAGTTGATCACATTTTGATTCATTTTTTGGCATTTACAAGTGCATCCAAGGTTTTTTCCTTACTAAACTTTGAGTAACAATTGGGCATGATGAGTAGATGGACCACTGGCTCATTTATTCTATGTAATTAAAGGGAATTGATATTGACACTTCTTTTTTTTTTTCTCTCTCTCTCTATTCATCAAGAGTAACTTTAGCTAATAAAGACAAAAAAAAAAAGGAGTGCCAATAGAAAAAAATAGAGTGGCAGTATCACTTCCCGTAATTAAAATAGAGATAGTCATTGATCTACCCAATGGGCTTGTATGATTGTGGGACTAGAAAGGAGGGATAAGGATTAGGGAGAACACAAGAACTTGTGTTCTCCCTAATCCTTCCCATTATTCTTTAGTTCCGTGTTTGGTGCACTTGGGATTAGCTGCGGGACTTGACAACATGAGACTATTTGTCCATTTAGAGCAGGTTTGATTGCTGGACAATTTCTAGGAAGGATTGGATAAGATGGGATTAAGAATGGGAATAGAGGAGACATGGGAGATCCACATGATAATAGATGAGATTGTATGAGTACTGAGATTAGTTGTACTATGTTTGGTTAGAGTGAGATAAAGATGATGAAGATCTTTTGGGACCGTTGGATGTGGAGGGAATTATCCGGATGGAGGGGAGTAGGAGAGTAGCTAATATCATCCCTCCCCCAGTAGTAGTTCGGTACTAAATCGACAAATATTACACCATCAAACAAGCCCTTAAGTACCCCACGTAGGGGGTTAACTAATACCACAGGGATGGATGGTATTGGTTAGTTCATGTCCTCTGAATTATCTCCCTCTTCATCCAACAGTTAATCTCTCTAAGCAAATACAGTACTACTAATCCCAGTATTCATATAATCTCATCAATTATCCTATGGACCCCACTTGTCTTCATCCTTAATCTCATCTTATCTAATCCTTCCTAAAAATGGTCTGACAATCAAACGTGCCCATAGGGATTCAAACATGAGATCTCTTCCAAAGAAGTCCTGTACCCAACCATTTACTTTACCCCATTTGTTCAGAGCACCTTTTGTTGCAACATCAACATTGTAGAGGACAGGACATGATTTTTTTGGATTGGGGTTGTCTTTACCATCGGAGTGTCTACAGGTCGTCTCCGGTCAACTAGGCACTAATTTTGTGGGGGACGGTGCTATATGACGCAATCTATCAAAAATACTTTAGAAGATTCCCACTAAAACAATTGTGGGGGACGGTGCTATATGTTGCAAACTTGCCAATGAAATCTAGTTTACTTTTGCAAACAAAATGCCACTAATTTTATAATGACGCATGTGGCAGTAGAGTAATCATTAGAAGTTGGGTTTAACTTAAGGAATTATATCGTAATCGAAAACCAGCGTAATTCGTGTCGGTTCCACTTTCCTGTACTATAAGGGAGCGTTAACTGTGACGAAATTTAGGCCACGCCGCGCCATATTGATATTCTTAACCCGTTGTTAAATAGGATAGGAAAAGTAAGATTAGTTAAGGCGATAAGAGAAAGTTGGCATAACAAGCACGGGCTTGTTCATGCCTTTGTCACCTTTTTGGCCTTAATGATGGGAAATATTTGAGAATTCTCTCTCTGATCACTCTATCCGGCCACAACCTTTTGGATAATTTTTAGAAAGTGTTGGATAAGATTGGATTAAGGATAGGAATAGAGGGAATAAACAAGTCCAGTTGATAATAAATGGGAAAATGCTAACGAGTGCAACATTGCACCCGTTAAGAGTACAAAAACGTACACATGTGGATCCCACTTGTACTTTGAAGTATACTTTTATGTGTATTTTAACGTACACATGTACTTTAAAAGTATAAGTGGGACCCAACAAGTGTATTTTTTTTGTACCCTTAACAGGCGCAGTAGTGCACCCGTTAGCAAGACTCTTAGTAATAATAGAATTAGTTGTACCTTGTTTTGTTAGAGCGAAGATGGGATAAAAATGATGGAGATTATTTTTGACAATTGGATGAGGAGAGAAATAATCTAGGAAAGGGGAACTAGCTGACACCACACGTCTCCCTAGTATTAGTTAATCTCTCATATGAGGTACTAAATGGACAATAACAATGTTATGGTGACCATGTCTTAATGCCGCATTTTGAATACCATGTAAAGTGTTACCATAGCATTAAGGATAGGAATATGGGGACGAACAAGTTCAGTTGATAATAAATGGGATAAGATAGTAATAATAGAATTAGTTGTACATTGTTTAGTTAGAGCAGTATAAAGATGGGATAAAAATGAAGGAGATTATTTTCTTACAGTTGGATGAAGAGGGAGACAATCTAGGAAAGGGTAACTAGTTGATACGTCGCCTCTCCCTAGTAGTATTAGTTAATCTCTCATATGGGGTACTAAATGGACAATAAAAATGTTGTGGTGACCGTGTCTTAGTGCGACATTTTGCGTACCATGCGACGTGATATCATAGCATTTGTAGAATGAGTCTCGCTACATGATAAATGGGGCTCATTCCATCATACAATTGTCACACCTCACATGATACCTAAAATGTGGTACTTAGACATGGTCAACGTGACAAATGGGGCTCATTCAACCCCCTCTCATGTGATGTGGGTCTATCCTCATTACCACCTCTCTTATCATGCAACCAAACATGTCCTTCTTTTCGCCTAAATTAATTATTTTTTTTTACTGCTGATGATATTATTGGTATTTAGCTAATCGTTTGTTATCTTTTCAGCAAAAAAAACTAAGATTATTTATTCATCTAGACGAGAGGAGCCGAAAAGTTATGAAAATATCAACAGAAGTTTAAAAATAAAAGAAAAGACTAACGAAAATTAGAAAATTGTCTTTTTTGAAGTTTTTCCGTCTTAACTTTTGTTTTCAGTTTTAGCCATAATTATTTATGTGTTTCTTTATTAGATCTCTCTCATTGAGACAAATTATTAAAAAAAATAATACTTGAATCTAACAAAAAATGAAAAAAAAAAAAAAAAAAAAAACACAACACCAGAAATACCATTTACTTAATTCAGGAGATACACCCCCTTAGACTTGGCGGAAGTTGCATGTAGTCCATTGCCTTTGCTGAAGATTGAAGTTGCAATTCAAGCGAACAGGCCGGTTGCTTCAGATTGTTACAAAAACTAGGTGAAAACCTAAAAAATAAATACCTCTTTCTTGTTTAAGGGAAAAAGATTAATGTTTAGTCATTCACTCCCGAAAGGGTTGGCCTAGTGGTCTAAGATTGGAATTTAGGGTTTTGTTACTTCCTAAGATATTTGGTTTGAAACCTTTCCGGTGCCATTGACATTTTTTCTCTCTCTAACTTTTTCTCCTCCTTTTCTTTAAACTTTATCAGGAGGGTTTCATCGAGGGGTGGGGCCTTAGTAGTAAGATCCTTCTAAAATGGTCTGCTGCTTAGACGGGAGCTTGATGGGAGTTTGCTCCCATCCAGACAGGAACCCACTCCTAAATAATGGTCTAAAATATTTGTGCACACTCCTAAAAGGGTGTGCACACTCTTGAGAAATAATTGTTTCTCCTAAAAGGGTGTGCATATTTGTTTCTCTCTTTTTTTTTTTCTTTTTACACCAATTCAAGGATCCCGTTGAGAAAAATAATAGTGTAATTTTTCCCCCCAAAAAGACTCATAAATACATTACTTTTATAGGTTTTTTTTTGTGCAAAATGTTTGTTTCTCCTAAAAGGGTGTGCATATTTATTTTAAACCATTATTAACTCTAATAAAAAAAGAAAAAGAAAAAAGAGAGAGAGCATGGTTAAGTAAATCATGTAAAAAAGAAGAGAAGAAAAAAGAGTCTAGTTAGCTTTACATCTGAAAAAAGAAAAGGGAACCGAAAAAAAGTAAAAAAAAAAAATGCAGGCAGTGGGCTTAGGTGATTATTGATAATTTTATTTTTATTATCAAAATGTTGCAGTATATCTTATGGGAACTAAAAAAAAAAAAAACTAGTTTTGAGTTAAAGAAAAAAAAGTTCCAAGAAAAAAATAAATAATTAAGTTATTTGTTCACTCCTTTCAAATTTTTTTATGTAATATGAACTCAAATAAGAAAGAATGAAGTAAAGTTTAAGTTTAAGAGCATTAACGTCAATGCGCCATCAAAGTTAACGCCGTTAGGCGTTTTTAACGGCAAGAGGGGGAATCTGACATTTATTTTGTAAAGCAAGGGAGGGCAGTGGAATATCAGAAAACTGAGGGGAGGTCAGTGACATTAATGCAAACCTCAGGGGAGGTTAGTGAAATTAACCCTTTTTCCAAATATGCAAGGAAGAGGAAAAAGAAAAAAAGAATAAGTAAGATTTAGGATTCTTTCTTGTCTTGTATTCTACTACTTATCTATGTATTTAGTCCATATATTTGGCATAAAAAAATATATTCGGGTGTCATTTTTTTTTATATTTTTTTCATTTTTTACTCATTGGGATGTCATTTCTGACTCATATATATATAATGTTTGTATACGTAGCTATAAAACATATGTACGAGACACATAAATATATATAAAGTTTATTCATATACACATATTCATTCAATATTTTCTCGCCGCTCTCAACCTATGAAGTTTCTACATACCCCCGCTCCCCCCCACCCACCCCCATCCCCGCTCCCGCTTTGTACGCCTTAGGTTGGGGCTAGCCCCTCCTCTCCACTTCCACCCCTCTCCTCTTCTTTCCCTCCTCTCCTAGCTGTCCCCTCCGTCTGTGTGCTCCTCCCTGTTCATCCATTCCTCGACCACGTTCACGTTGCCTTCTTTTTTTCTTTTTTCTTTTTTTTCTGCTGGCACAATCTCCTGTAGCGGTCTCCGTCCAAGGTGTTGTACCAATGTCTTGGGTTCAGATCGGTGCAGTGGAGGCGGGGAGCTGTGGTCCACCAAGAGGAACCAACAGTATGGCTAATAAAGGGCAAGTTTGAAAAGTTTGAGTTCAGGAAGTTTGACAAAATGGCAACAATCTTCTTCTTGAAAAAAAGAAAGAAAGAAAGAAATACAAGCAACCTTGAAATTCAATATTCATAATTCACTTACCAATTCTCTTTCACAGAGTATCAAAATGGGTTTCCTAGTGAAATCTGCACCGTATCATATTGAATCAAATTGAGGTTATTATTATAGTTTAATCTTAACGTCAACTACTACTTGTAAACCCTATGTATCACTTAGTCAAGTGCAGAAGCTTCTAAGGGCAATTGGGCAATAATACTATAAAACATTAAAAACCCAACGATCATTATCAGCTGAATAACAAACATTTTCCATCTCATGAGTTGTTCAGTCATTTAAAATGAAAAGCACCGACTCTTTCTCTGGAGTCACCAACGAGCAATTTTTGTCTTGACATTGACGTAAGAATCAAGCAAAAGGCCATTCTCATCATTCACTGACTTGGTGAGCTTGAGGAAAAGCTCAGCCTTTGACTCTAGGTTTTTACAAATCACTGTACCGTCTCACTTGAGTTGTATGACTAAGATGTAAAAAAACCCTTCCCTATCTTGATCACCTCATGTTGATGGAAAGTTTTTCATTTTTTTTGTTCTTTTGTTTCTTTTCGCAAAGAGTTGATATAAAGTTACGACATGCGATATCTAGCTAGCTAGTCCTGCCCGCCGGCTGAAAGTAGAGTTGATATAAAGTTACAACATGCGACATCGCAAGCATTCCATTTCGCATTCCATCATTGCCAGCTCAGTGCAAGAACAACCGCGTTTCTCATACTTCGTTAGGATGGTACCCCAATTCTTGAAGTTTCTTGAACGTTCGAGATGTCCAGTCTCCAACCAGTCACATACAACGCCCATGTAGGCAAAAGGGAAAGTATCCGACACCATCTTGTACATCCAACTTGGAAATCGTCCACAACCAGGATGCAACCATGATGAAATCACTAGCTTGCATGTCAGATAGTTGGTGTGAAACGTTTTAGCTTCGTTTTCGTGTCAGATGACGAAAACGGCGAGGATTCGCATTTGACCAGATAGTTCTATTAATCTACTTTCTTTGCACAGATCTCACCTGGCAAGAAAATAGAAGCACAACTCGCCTGGAGTACGCATAAAGACAAATGATTCATACATAAATCCCCAAGAACTAAAAAAAATCCAAGCAAAAAAAGAAGAATAAATAACATTTGATTTGTAAGATTGCTGTCATTACTTGAAACAATCAGAGACTACAACGGTAGCAGAAGTACAAACCCCGCCTAAATTAGTGTACATATCAATAAGGAGAAAAAAAAATCCCCAGATTAGAGCATTGCATAATGTAGATTCGTATCCTACTGTCGTCGACGAAATTTAAAACTGAAACGAACCAACTTGAATTGTCCATTTCTCCTTTAAGATTCTGGTTCTGGTAAAGTCTCCTGGAGTTCATGGAATTTATTCATGGATCATGTTGAACTGAAACCTAGACAACTGCTGAGGAATGGTGGATATAACAGGCCCGTATCTCTGCCACCAAAGAAAGAAGAAGGGTTTTAGGAGTTATTTCATGAATAGCTAATTAAATCAGATCCAACACAGAAACTGACATCGTAGGGGGAGAAGATGAAGGTACAGAATACAGTACACATTCCGAGGAAAACAAATCATGTGAATAAATGATAGGGGAATCAACGATCCAATGCAATGACACAATAACATCAACTCTTACAATGTACTAAGGCCAAACACAAATCTTCATATAATTGGAAATGCATAATAGTATCCACTTCAGTATGACTTTTGGAAACCAGGAAGTGCTGCTTCCAACCATACCTGAACGTTATCATAGAGTTCAAACAATGGAACTGCAAGAAGTTTCAAATTTTTTGGCACGGCGAAGTACTCTCTTTCAGAAAGGTGGACAAGGTAAAGCTTCTTACATTCCTGCATTACCGGGCACAAGGCACCGAAGAGAAATTAAAATATTAGGCAAACAAGGGAGCAGGGAAGCAATCCATTCAAATGAAGAAGATAATCTATCTAATTTACAAATAGATTGAAATTACAGCACAATATCATGTATTTCATATGCTCACTTTAGGTTTTGAAATGTGAGGAGGGCAGTACGGATACATATTGGTTTCAAAATTTGGTCGCCACCAGACAGCTACACATTCACCTATCTGCAATGGGATAACAAAATCACCATAGTAAGCATCCAATAAGACTGACTACCTAGTACTCTTGCCAAATGAACCAGAATAAGCATCCAGTCAAAAACATGTGGTGACAAGTCCAAAAAAATATAAATGAACCAGCATCCACAAAAGTACCATTCTAGCTAACAATACCTGCCAATCTGGTTGCAGAGTAGGTGAATTTGCACCAAGTTTGCTATTTAGTTTTCTTTTCAAACCTTCAATCTCTGCAACATTGACAAAGGAGAATAAGAACTAAAATGAGCTTTCAAACGCTGAAAAAAGTTCACACTTCATCAACAATCATACAAGGGAAGCAGGATAACATCGCACCATTCTCCCCAGGTTTCAGATGCCCACCAGGAAGTTTGCAAAATGTGTTTCCAATTTGCAGAAGAAGAATATGAGGATGGTTATGCTCCTGCACCTGTAAGATTGCGCACCTATTCATTATTCAACTGATAACAAAACGCCGAACATTAAAGTCACGATCAACATTAACTCGATTTAGCCCTAAGGAAATATAAATAAATGATATGTGTTGATGCATATAGCAGAGTATTGATTTAGCTTAGGGCAGTAAGGGAAAAAGAGAGGGTACTAGTCATTAGCAGGTGATCCGCAAGCACGAAAAACTTCATTCACTCATTCGAACGTGAAATTGAAGGAAAACATACCATACCTTAGAAGTTATTTCCATATCAATCAAACACCAGGTACATTATAGAGGTATGCCTATTAGAAATACACACATACAAACTCCGATAACAAAGAATGTTGTCAGCCAATCTTCTGTCATGTCATGTTCACAGTAGTACACAGCACACAAGGATCTCAGTTACAGCAAGGCAAGGGCAAGGTTATGTAGTCTTCCCCACTTCTTTTCGGAGAGGTTAATTTACTTGACTAGAAAGGTTAGGAGAGCATAAATCACGCTTTCACTCCAGGTCATGACCTCTTAACATTCATAGTAGTCCTAATTCCCAAGAGAAAATAAAATGGAGATTATAAACAAGCGCTAAAGTAACATGCCAGTGAAATTTGTAAATTGATAAGCGTAAAACATGGATCTTCAGTTCTTCACCATGACCATCGGGTCTATCTTAGGTAACAGATAGAGACGCTATCCGGAGATGTTTGAAACAGCCCTAACAGTTTCTGAATCCGAGAGGGAAAAGTTAAGCAAGTTAAGCTGTGTTAAGAACACCTGATGTAGCATAATTGTTTAAGATTGGAATTGTAGAGGAAACAATAATATAGGATAATATCCCAGTACTAATTTAGGTTGTTTAGAGAGTGAATAGTACTCCGTGGACAGCAACAGGGCCAATAGTTACAGAAAACAAGAAATAAAGCAAAGAATACAAGAAGATAGATCTACGAATCACTCCTAGAAGCCTTTGGCATCACACATAGGGTTTGATTGCATCATACTATCCATTAAAGAGACTGTAAAGCTCTAAATGTTCTGAAATCTCTATAAAATAAGAAGCTTTACATTACACGTATAGACTTGGAGACTTCCTAAACCAACTAAAACAATAAAAGGAAACTACTAATTCCCTAAATGTCCAAAACCAGCATGATACTAAACCGACTCACAATAAATAAACCAAACAAATAATTTAACCCATAAAATAACCCATGGGCGACCCCTATGGCCAATTTACAAAAATCTAAAATAACCAAAAGGCCCCAATCTGAAATATTGTACAGTGACATTCTGATTCAAAATAAAAAAATTAAGACTCAACCATGACTATTTTCTTTGGCTGTCATGCTTTCTTTAGGTCCCATCTTGAGATCATGTCAATTTTCATACACCGAGGCTTCCTTAAATTTACTTTTTCTCGAGCAGTTGAGCCTCTCACAGCCACCATCAGAACCATTATACAAAATCCCCAAGTCTGTTATGTAACTTTTGGTCAGGGATAGCAGTTCAAGTAGCCCAATTCACTTGTCCTATTGCCATACCAGATCATCAGGGTGAAAAAACATAATGCCAACAGACCAAATAGCAAACAACGCTGCGAGCCTGCATCTGCTTTTGTACTGACACAGAGTCGATAAACAATCTCGGCAGTTAAAGAAAAATTACATGATTTGAATGCAGAGGATTCCAGAAAATAAAAAAAAGTGCAATCCAAACTAATTACATAATCGATTCTTTCCTGACAATGTCTTTTCTTGCATGATGAAAGGGAAGGACACCACATAGAATGAACAACAAACATTTACAAGCACATTGAAATCCACTAGTTTCTATGACTGATGAAATCAAGCACCAGGTAGAAGACCAGAACCATCTTGATTCTTTTCCGGCGGATTGATGCAAGATCAACGAAAAGGCAGAACGAAATATTTTCATCCTATCTTTCAATATCTACCCTTGAATTCTTATCTAAGTATATCGCCTTTTTTGAAACCTACCACGTCTTAGTCAAGCCTAGCCTTACTTTCTATTTTAGGAGCCCAAACCAGTGGAAATTTCAAGTTTAACATCCAAAGGTTGCTCATCAGACTTCCAAACAAAACCCAAACAGTTTAGTCAGGAATGAGAAATCAAAAATCACCATACCGTTCTTCTAGATCATTTTGAGTGTACAGGTAGTTGAAGAGAGAAAGACAAAAAACAAATATGGTAATTCAACTTCGAAGAGTAACTCCGCCTGTGCCGTGCTTAGAGTCTTACATTGTTTACAGTCAGTCCCAAGCCCGGATAAATGAGGAGGGTTGTATGTTAGGTAGCTGATAGCCAGCACGTAAAAAGACCATTAGATCTCTATGACATGAATCTTAATATGAATACGCGAAAGCTCAATGGAAAAATAGGATTCATGTAGCCGACCCCAGTTGATTGGGACATAAGGCTCGGTTTGGTTTGGTTTGGTTTAACTTCTAAGACTAAAACATAAACCATATGTTTCAAGTTGAAGTTAACTTCTAGTATCCCATCAAATGGCTCCATCAAAGAATAGTTCAACAATAACCAAATGCAATCACAAACTAAAAATGTGTAGGCATACGTGAGAGAGAGAGAGATAAAGAGTACCAGCAGAATTGCTTCAACGCTAGTCCGCATGCCTTCTTTCGTATAACTGTTGTCAAAGAACAAAATTAAGCAGTCAAATCTCAATAACCCTTGGAAACAAAAACATACAAGGAAAATAAACATGGAAGAGAAACTTCCAACTGGTGCAGAACACTTGCAGGCAGTAATATAATCTAGGGTTGCACTACAAAACTAAACTAAAGATGGCTTTTGTCCCTTTTCGAATTTTATCCTATGAAGATGAGTTGTTACTTGAGTTTCATTCGAGCAAGGCGATCGGCGACGGAAGTGTCTTTCTCCATCTTCGGCTCCTTGGTTCCGAATGTGTAGCTCGATAGGGGGTACATGTCCACCGCCTGTGCCAACCCCATCTCTCTCTCTCTCTCTCTCTCTCTCTCTCGTTGCAGGTGGACTGACCGGCGAGTGAGAGGAGGGGTTTTGAGAGTTCCGACCAAAACAAACAACTGGTTTGCACGGCGGTTTTTCCTTTGGAAGAGTTTTGGGCCCTATAGGGCTTGTCTTCATTTGTCACCTGGCCCACTCGTCTACCAGAATTGAAGAGCAGTGTTTTGGCACCGTAAGATCCGGCCCGTACTTCTTTAAGGGGCCCATTGTTCAAACCTTGAGATTATCCAATGGAAGCACCAACCACCAAGAGAGAAATAACAACGAAAAATATGGTCTGTCATCACATTTTGCATTTTCGGTACTTTTTTATTCTTTCACAAGTCATTATTCTCACATACATCAACTGGTTTAAAAATTTGTAGTCCAAAAATACCGCAACGGAAACTCATTATTCTTACTGTCGAATTGATGATCCTAATTACTTGTATGTCTTGAAAAGTTATTGAAGTAAATAAAACAATAACATAACAGCAAGCATATGATACACAACATTTATTACTCACTCCGTCCCAAAAAATTTGGCCTACTTACAAATTTTCAAATTTTATGCACAATACACATTGTTACCCAAAATTGTAACTTTTCAAGTTTACCCTTCATTAGTTAACTCTAATAAAATAAGCGTTAATCAAGTTTTGAATTTAAATTATTTTTCGTAAAACGGAAAATCTTGCGGCCAATGTAATCAGAGACCTTTTTCAAAATTTTGAAACGCACTTTAAACTTTAAAATTTTCAAATATTTTTCTTTTGGTCTCATTGTTTTGATTGTTAAAAGCTTCTCAAGGGTATAAATGGAATTTACTAACTTTCCTTTGTTGAAATTTTTAAATTGGTCCTATATTTTGGGACAGCCAAAAAAAAAAAGTAGGCCAAATTTTTTGGGACGGAGGGAGTATTATTGTTATTATAATTATTAACCGGATGTTTGGGTTAACCGGGCTAGCATTTGATAGATAAAATTAAAAGAAACAAAAGAAACACATAATCGCTCTAAAAATGAGGGGGTCCGTAATAATTTACACCCTTTTAGAATCTCTCAACATAGTTATTAGGTGATTTGGCACTAAAAAATGGTGGTCGATGCATGTGAGTGGAGTTTTGTTCATCCTCTTTTAGAGAGGGTGAACAAAATTGCAATAGATGGCATTGGGATTGTGGTTTGTTCATTTCACGATCAAGATCAATAGTGCCCAAATTCATCGGACTCTCAATTTTCTTCCTCTTCAGCCTCATCCTTTCATCTTCAAATGGGACCCTCATTTTGTATGGCAGTATTAGGGTTCAATATTTGTCCAAGACAGAGGGAAAAAACGTTGTTTTTCTCAGTGCAACCAAACAAATGTTAATGTTATTTGGGTTTTACGGTTAGGGTTGTTTTGGAAAAAATAAGCTCATTATTGGTTCGTTATGACGAGAGAAATCTAAAAAGTAAAAAATTATAAAAACATTTAAAAAGTTCACTGAATACAAAAATTATCTTTCTTTTTTTTTGGATTATTGGATAATTATTGTCTTTATTCACAAAAAATTTAGTGTGGTTAATAATTTTGTACTTTTAGAATTCTCTCGTTAAAACAAACCAATAATCCAAAAAAATCAACACAAAACTAACAAATACAATAGTTTTTTTGAATAAAGACAAAAAAAAAAAATGGTTTTTTGCCAAAGGACATGTTTTTCCCTTTTTACTTAGTAATTAGAATCCGTTTGTTTCACTGTAAGTTACATTAAGAACAACAGCAGCAGTTAAGCCAAAAATTTGGCCAAAATACCTGGTATACAGTGTATATAGCTACTTTGTCACAATCAACACTCCAACTATCTATCCATTTTACCCTACCTCTCATTAAAATAATATTTTTCCCTTTATATATACACACACACATAACGACTGTTCATCGTCATCTACCAAGACCATCGGCCGTAGCCTCCATACCCCTCGCCGTCGCTGTCGTTCGAATCCCAGATCCGGCGAGCCTCTCACGCCATCGCCGTCGATCAACGCTACCTCTTACACAATACAACTTCAGATCTATTCAACCAACGTTACCTCCTCTGCGGTCGCCGTCGATGTTCGCCGTCGCGGTCGATCGAAATCCATGGCTGCCGTCGTTCATCGTTCTTCACCGATTGGAACCTCCATCGCCTAGCACTGTTCATCTCCGTAGGGGGAGAGAGAGGGAGAGAGAAAATAATTAAAAAAGGAGTTACTGATGAACAGTTGTAGTGTAGAAATAGATAGTGTAGAAATAGATAGGTACTGTAGCAAAATAAGGTCTTGGGTAGAATAGCTAGACGTTTACAGAGGCTACCGCAGCTTGCTATTTGGGTTTTGTCTATGTATTTTAGCTAAAATTGCACTTTACACAGGCTGCTGTTGTTGCTCTAATGTGCAAAATAGAATTTCTCTCTTGGACTCTTGATGTTGGAACCAGATCACCTGTTCTCAAATCCCCATGTTCCTCTGTTGCAGGAGGGTTTGAGCCATTGGATCACACATAAATTTTTAAAACACAGAAATAAAATTTATCATCCAACGACTCAAATCCCCCTACAATAAAGGAAAAGAGGGATTTGGAGATAGGTGATTTGGTACCTTGATGTTATACTAGAGAAAACATGCTCAAATTTGTTGAACACAAAAGCTCTGATTAGGGGTGCACAAGAAAACCGATATAACCGCCAAACCAATCCGATCCGGACCGAACCGGTCTATTTGGTTACGTTCTACGGTTCATTGGTTTGGTTATGGTTCTAAAAAAACTAAGAACCGGTAATTATGGTTCGGTTACTGGTTCTCAATTTAAGAACCACAGTTAGAACCGAACCGGCCCGTATAACATTAATACTATTAGATATATTACTAATACATTTATACATGTACAAAATTATTTATCTCGATTTGGTATTTTTTTTTTTAGTAAGGTATCCTTTTATGTCTATTTAGAACGAAAATTTATTTTGTGAAGAAGTTTTTAATATATTACTATATAATCTAGTAATACCCAATTACCAATTTCAATTTTCTTTTGTTTCACCTTAATTTCACGATTGCTGCTCAAAGGAAGACTCAATTCTCTTATTCTATAATCTCGATATGCTTGCTAATTTTTTCTTCCTTGCCTATTTCTTTACAATATCTCTTAATCTCTTCTAACCTTAAAACTATTTAATGGGTTGCATTCTTAGTTGCTCTCTCTCTCTCTCTCTCTCACATGTCTCTCTCTCTCTCTCTCTCTCTCTCTCTCTCTCTCACATGTGTTATGATAAAGTATTCCTTAATCGGATAGAACCGGAACCGAACTAAAACCGGTCCGGTCTTGCGGTTTGGATCTGGACAGGTTTTATATGTGTATTGGTTAGGTTTTGGTTCTTAATTTTCTAGAACCGGTCGGAATGATCCGGTTACTGAATTTCTAGGGAACCGGTCCAATTCGGACCATGTGCACCCCTAGCTGTGATCACCGATCGATCCATTGTACTTGGACATTCCAACATGTAAATGTAAAGCTAAAGATCTTGCAAGAGTACTAAAACGTACTGTTTGATCGACTTGGATTACGTACGTACATACATGAGGAAACCTTTTCCAGTGAAGCGTGTCATCCTTGATAGGTAAAG
This sequence comes from Vaccinium darrowii, assembly GCA_020921065.1. Classification (NCBI taxonomy): domain Eukaryota; kingdom Viridiplantae; phylum Streptophyta; class Magnoliopsida; order Ericales; family Ericaceae; genus Vaccinium; species Vaccinium darrowii. The sequence continues at coordinate 74,951 of JAFMTH010000094.1, read as the reverse complement.
AAAGTCTACTTCTTCATAAATGACACCTAAAATTTACTCAGAATTTGAAAGTTTTGGGTCATTGATTTTCAAATTATGAGTGTATTTTTTGGGTATATAGTAGTATTGTTGATAGTATTATTTGTTGCTCTACATTGCTTTCTGAAAAGTTTTCGGTTTACATACATATAAGGGGTTTTTTTTTTTTTTTTTTGCTTATTTGTTTTCAGTTTTTTTTTTTTAAGTATTGTGAGAGAATGACCTGTCTTGGGACTCACAGATGCAATAAGTTGGCTTTTTGGCTTTTTGGGTTAGTGGAATGGGGTCTAGAGCATCTCCAAGCCACTCATCTAATTTTTTTCATCAAATTTCTCTTTTGCTAATCTATGTGACAATTTGATGACTTATTTTTGTAGTTTTCAAAGTTGTGACTTCAACCCACCCTACAAACTCTATTAATTTCTTGCAAAAAAAAAAAACTCTATTAACTTATTTTTTTAAAATCTTTTTGCTATTGTGACAATTGATCCTAAAATTGTAGATTATACCCACAAAATTTATATTCTTGTTGGTTTTGAGAATCCACGATGTAATTGGGAAAAAAAACCCTAATAGCGTAAAATAGAAAATTGTGTTCAGATGACAAAAAAAAAAGGCGAACAATGAGTGATTTTGTGGCCGAAAAAGTTAGCTGGCTTATTTTTTCGTCTTTATTTGATTTTTTTTTTCACGTTTTTAGTTTTGCATCAACTTTTTGTGTATTATCGGTTCATCTTAGTGAGAGGAATAAAAAAAGTAAAAAATTATGATCGAAGCTTAAATTTTTTTGAATAAAGACAAATAAGTCAAAAAGACAACTTTTTACACTTTTTTCGATCTTCTTCAAAAAATTGAGAGTTCTAATCATAATTTTTTACCTTTATGGATTCCTCTCGTCGAGACAAACCAATAATACTAAAAAAATTGATACTAAACTAACAAACGCAAAAAAAAAAAAAAAAATTCAAATAAAGAAGGAAAAAAAAAAGTTAAACCAACTTCTTTAGCCAAAACACATTTGAATATTATACAGGAAAGAGATTTGGTGAAACAATGAATATTGTATGCTTATTAATAGGAATTTGTTTTCAGCGGCTAGGTACCCAACGGATACATGATAAATTGAAATTTTTAATTATAGTTAATGATTTAAGGCCACTCACCATATTTGATGAGAGAGAAAGTATCATCAAATTTGATGTTATCTTTTGATGTGTGGGTTGAAGAAGTTTTTTTCAACATTACTCCTAAAAAAAACATGAGAAACAGTATTTAATGAGTAGGTTGGAGATGCTTTAAGTCAAGGATGGAGTTAGACAGGACTAGTGGGGGTGGCCACCACCACAAGATTTTCAAAAAAAATGCAATTATCATATAGAAACTAAATTTTTATCTTCGAATTATATAGACTCACCATCACTAGATTAAACCGAAATTACTCTTTTTGGTACATTACGTGTATATGACAAACATCATTGATTGAAGTTTTTGCATTATTATAATTTTTTGTAGAGTGAATGAATATTTATTATGCATTTTGTCTTTTTATTTTTTTAGTACATTTATAATTGCCACCACAAAAGTAAAATCTTGATTCCGTCCCTGCTTTAAGTACCTAGAAAATTGCCCAGAATTTGCAATCTGAAAGTGAACCTGGACCATTAATTTTAAATTATGTATGTAAGTAGCACTGCTGTTATTAGCTTAGCTTTATGTCACCATTCCATTTCCCACAGTAGGAATTGAAACAAAGAAATAAAACTTCTTTTTTTATTGGGATAAAAAAATTCATTAATCTTTGAGAAAAAATTAAACGGATCATTGGCACACCGAAAACGCCACTCTAGAACTAAATCCAAAAGGACGGTTGCCAACCAAAACACCGCCAAAAAACCTGTTACACCTCTAAAAACAAACCAAAAACCTTTGACAAATACAAACAAAACGATACCCAAAAGAACAAACCGAAAACCACCAAAACCGCGGAATTAAAATTCCAGAGAAAGAAATGTTCCTCTATTTCATCATCTTCCTCCAGAAAAATTATTCTCCTCCAAGTGCATTGATTATTCCACTATATTGGCAGTGGCAGAGGTAAGCTATGGCCAGTTTGGGCATGTGCCCACACTGCCATTTTTAAATTTGTGATTTTTTTTTTTTAAACAGTTAGATCTCTGGGCCAATTTATATTCATCTCGATTTCCTTTTCCAGTCCGATCGAAGGCAAGCCACCCACGCTTAGATTAGTGATTCACAAGAGATTTCTCTTTTGAGGCCTAACCCCTAGGGATTCATATTTGTCCCACTTCTGATCGAAAAGCATTTATTATATAGGAGTAAATCTTAATCTAGAGGAAATCATTTGCATATTTGTCAATCAGATCGGATGATACAATATTTTTATCTAAAATTTGAACCCAAATTGTAAAGTAAGATATATATCGGTCAAATACATAGGGATAGGGATGAATTAATTATTTTTTTCCCAGGATTGTGCACAAATCAAGCCCTACAAAGTGATTTATTTTATTATATATATCGAAGTAATAACTCAAGGTGGACAACAGAAAATTAATTAATGTTCATCTATATTTTAGGTGAGTGAACTAAATATCACTCCACAGAAACCTAAAACTCTCGTTTCTTTCTCATGCCGCAAGACACAACTGACAATTGTATTGTCAACAACTACAACTCATGGGAGTATGAGTTGTTGTCGGAACTCTTGTTTCATAGTGCCCTCATTCATACGAAATCCTAACTACGCCATGGTTAATATCGGCCTCCTCCATTTCAACAAATTTCGAAGTTAAAACATCTCCCCTCCTCTAAATTTAATTCTCAAAGTGATCCCTATGTCCATCGACTTACGAGCACTTTTGAAAAGAGAATACTTGTTCTGAATGTCCTTAGACGAAACAAAGAGCAGAAGAAAACTCTCTACCTTTGTTTTTATTTTTTTGCCAGAAGAAAGAAGAACCATATCATTCAACCAAATGAAACCCTAATACAACCTACAAAATGAAAGAACAACAAAAAAACGAGAAAAACAGAAGAAAATAAAGAAAATAGAAAGAACCCAAAAAAGTACAGATCGCCGGAGCTACCACCAAGTTGTCACGCCACCGCCCTCGCCGCTGCCGATGATGGAAGTTCGGATATGGAAATCCCAGATCCGGCCCCCCCTTGCCCAAAAATCGAATCCGGCCGCCCATAGGAAGAGGAGAGTAGCTTAAAACCATGGGGAGTCACTGGAAACTATAGGGGAAGTGACAAAAGAGAGGAGATGAGGAGGAAGAAGAAGGTGGAAGGGGGTGGTGGAGAAGGGGGAGTGTGGCGGCCGCTAGGAAACCCTATGGAGACTTGCTTCTCCAGCCACCTCCCCTCTCACTCTCACTCTCTCTCTCTCTCTAAAACTTTCCTCTCCAAAACTTTCCTGTCCCCCTCTATGCAAACTTTCCTCTCTACCTTTGTTTTTAACAATAGCAGACTTAATCCCAAATAAAGTTGGGTTAATGGGAATGTGAATAGATAAGTCCGGTCATCATCCGCTTGAATTTTCACCTTTTCCTCATGTGAACTCTCGTATTTTTTTTTTTTTTTTAATTTTATAACTCAAGCATTCGTGTTAGCTTCCATGTAGACATTTAATCATCATCAACTAATCCACCACTTTCCACTAGTGGGTACTCTGTTTAAAACCTGAACAAAATTTCATATGAATTTGACTCATAGGAGTACATAATCTATACTAAAAAGTTTTGCACGTAAATCAAAATGATTCTTGAGTCTGTCCTCTCCGATGTCTTTTGGCTTTGATTTGAGGGCATGATTCCACAACAAATGCGACGGTATAGGGAGACCACTGTTTCAGTGGTATTCTGTGAATAGCCACTTTGTGCATTTATTGCCAAAGGTTAGGTCTGTCTCCAATCCATCTGTTTCAGTGGTATTCTGGGAGCAGCCACTTTGTGCATTTTTTGTACAATTATTGGGGACTAAATGAGTTATGTTATTATTGTGTAAACTAGTAAGCCTTAAACGAGGTATGTGTTGTCCGGGAAGGGACATCATGTATGCCGACCTGATTTGGACCGTCCAGGTTAAGAGATCAATGGTGCATGTATGCCGACCTGATTTGGACCGTCCATGTTAAGAGATCAATGGTGCAGATCTGCTCGGATCTAAACAGATCTGCACCATCCATTATCAAATTGATCTACGCCGTTGATCGCTGAGCATGGATGGCCCGGATCAGATCAGCACACATGCTATCCCTTCCCGGACAGCACACTCCCTTCCCATGCATTTTCGTTCCAAATCAATTCCACAAGTCCTATCCACAACTTATGGTCCACTTAGCCTTGTTTGGTGGCACTTCTGTTTTCTGTTTTCAAAATTTTCACAATTTAAAGAAAGGAATGTTAGTTTGTGTGCCACATCCACTTTCAAATTCTACTCTTACTTCCACTATTTATGAAATTTGGGAAGTTGTCGACCTGAACTTGCAAATTCTTATTGTCATAATGCCATCAAATCTCCAGAAACTCAGGGAAAAAAGAAAAAGAAAAGAAAACGAACATGAAGATTACCAGGATGAGCTGATTGCATGGTTTCCAAATTATCGTTTCCATCTTTGTTTTCTTTTTCTTTTTTTCAAAAGAAAATATTGAAAACATGAGTTGTCAGATGATGTTTATCATGATTATCATGATTAACTTATTTCCAACAGTCCTTTTATTCAAATTCTTCCACAAAAGAGTTTTTCCTTTTGATTTACGCTTACTAAATACTCTGACACAGAAAAATTAACTCTTCTACAGAAAATTTAACGTTTGTCCATTGGGCGGACAGTAGAATATTTCTCTTATTTCCAATATTAATTAATGCATGTGCTCCTTTTTCTTCCTAGAATTTTGGAAACAGTTTTGTTAATCAACTTGTATTTCCCAAGAAATTTCTTGAATACAGTTTCAATGCGATCTTCCTGTCATTTGAATTTTCGTTTTTATATTTTGGAAAACGTTTAAGAAAATTAAGCAAAACTGAACCTCCCTAATTTCTTGTGGCTGATGACCATCGATCTCACATGACACAAGTAATTTGGAAATCGATAATTCCTCTCATGCTTCAGCTGCATGAATGATTGAATGTTGATTAAAGAAGAAGGCAACAACCAGAAAATACGATTTTAAGCTATTCTATAGTATTAAATCGTAGATAATTACCTAGTAAAGGACCTCACGGTTTCACCGATAATCGTGTAGCTTTGTTTTTAAAAAATCTAACTTCGACTAATAAAGACAGAATGTTTATTCTCGGAATAGTTTAACTTACCAACGTAATAACATTTTATCGTCTGGCAAAAAAAAAAATTTCCAGTACAAAGCTTGAAGTCGAATACAACACAATAGCATGAAACATTTTCTCTTTAATTGAAGAATTTTTTTCACTCTATATCAGTAACTAAACTCTCAAATCATCAATTATTTTGTAAGTAATTAAAATACATAAATACAAAATCTCACCTCATAAAAATGACTTCCTCTTACCCTCAAACACCTGCAACACCCCATCCGACCCGCCTGCCACAAGGGTGCACCCATCTTCTCCCTCCTGTCTCCAACACACGCTACTCACAAACCCACGCTCGCACTCCTGCTCACTCGCCGGTTCGAACACGTGAACCCAAATTGGCTCACCCCACCTCTTATCATACACGAACACCTCATTGCTTTCCGACCCGCATGCCAACAACCCGCCCCTCCTCCACGCCGATAACCCGACAAATCTCCTACTATTCACGTGCCCTACGTACGTGCGTATCGGGCCGTGATCCTCTGTGTCCCACATCTTCAAACACCCATCTGTCCCCGACGTCACCACCGTCCGATGATCGAGAAATCGAACGTAGGATACGGCTTTTGAGTGCCCGTCGAGAACCATAAGGGGATCCGCCATTTTCCTCACATCGTAACCGTAGGCTTTCTTGTCAGCGCATCCAACGGCCACCAAAGCGCCACCGAAAGGATTAAACTCCACGCAACAAACGGAGCTCCGTGACCCACTTGGTCGGACGCAGGCCACGTACTTCCCTCCTTCGCAACGCGGGTCCCACATCTGCATGGTGCCGTCGTCAGAACCCGACCCGCCTAAAACCGGATCCCAGTGCGAGTAGTCCATGCTCCATACCCGGCGCCCGCCGTGCTCGTCGCGCTCGAAGACCGGGACTCTCCGCTCGAGGTCGTACTCGGTCACGACCCCGTCGTAGTCGCCGGAACCCACGACCCGCCCGCCCGACCCGGGCTTCCAACGGAGGCTGCTCAGCTTCGCCGGAGTACATATGCAGAAGTCGCAAGCGCTGTTATGGTCCAAAACAGAAACTTCATTCTCACTTAACAGGGACTTAAAATCGTAAACTCGGATTTTTCGCGCGATCCCTCCGGTGGCCAGGAGACCACCGGAGGGGTCGAATTCTACAACGCCCAAGGTGTCGGAAACGGGTCCGGAGGAGGAGGAGGTGGAGGAGACGATGGTGGAGAGATTGAAGTCCCATTCACACCTGGGTTTATCCGCTTCTTCTGATTCTGATTCTGGGTCTTTTTCTGTTTCTTCTGGGTGTGGATTTGGATTCTGTGGTTTGGTTTGGGGATTGGAGTGGGTTGTGAAATTTTTCATTGCCCATTCATATGAATTGATGGGTACTGTACTTGATGTTGTTTTCTTGGTGGGGAGTGGGGTGAAGATGTGGTTGAAGTTTCTTTCAGCTTTCAGCCAATGAAATGGAACCGTTGAGTAACTAACTGTGTTCTTTTGATGTGCCTCTGGATAAAACAAGCTGCTCCAACAACTAGACTTATTATTATAGTAGGAATAGTTTATCACTTTATAGTCTTTATTCTTCTTCTCATTTGACAGAAAATCACTCAGTATTTATTGGCATGGCCACATGGTGCTCAAAACGCAGAGTAAAATTTGCAGAGCCCTAAAGTGGAGAAGACATGAGTAAAATTTGCAGAGCCCTAAAGTGGAGAAGACATGAGGGGGTATCATGTGACGGTGTTTCAAAGGCACTGAATGATCTCTCCCTTCTTCTGTTTACTTTCTTTTTTTATTTGGGTTTTTCGTCGTATTAATGGCGAGTTTTATGTTTAAGGAACCTCCAACTCTCATTTGCTAAGAGTACCAAGGTAATTTTAGTAGAAGGAGTACGTGAAAGAAAATTAGCTTTTAACACTTTTATGAAAAATTGGCTTTTAGCAATTCGTGCTAAAAATGGAGAACTCGGCCTACTTTTCGCAATAATGGTACGTAGGGACATACCACTTCACCACACCACCAAACACATCAGCTTACGTGGCACTGCATGATCGGTAATGAGAAAACATAAAATTGAAATTATTTTACAACCATCAATCATGTTGTGCCACGTAGGCTAGTGTGATTCCTGGTGTGGTGGAATGGTGTGTTCTTAATATTATTCTACATTTGGTGTGAGTGACGCTGTAAACTCTGTTAATTGTGGATATACCATATCGTTTAATGGGGAGTGGGGTAGAAGAGTCATTATCTACGAGGGACAGGTATGACACGTCCAAATCTTATACTTTGAGTGGAACTGTAGATGCAAAAAAAAAAGGGGTCCAAAAATAACATTGCTATTATATACCGAAATACGTAATAATCAAGTCTTATTGAAGCATCTCCAATTAGAGGTGTTAAATTTTCCGTAGACGGTGCAACGAAAAGAGTCACAATCAATAGATCAAAGACTATTAGACGATCAACTACTCTCCGAAGTCTCTTTAATTGTAGAATACTTGGCCAAACGTGTGACCCGTTAGTCCCCAAGTAAGTACTGTGACGAAGTGGTTGTTGCTCACAGGATACGATCGTACGAGGTCAGCCTCCGGTGCCTCCAACCTTGCTGCCAAAGTAGGCTTCAAATCCTAAGTGGCATTGGGCATCTTCATTTCATTGCCAAAAATTGGCAACGAATTATAATATGGGTTGTCCCAAATGGTTGGTTTGATTAAAAAACAATAATTAACGTTTTTGAAAATTGTGAAGGTTGCATAATCCTAACATCATGGCTCGAAATAGATGGGTACAGAACAAGATGCGCAGAAAACGTACCGATCGTGTTCGGGGACTCATTTTTGGGTCTCACACTAGTGATTCGAATCGTTCATTATTCTTAGAACATTTTTCTGAGAGGTTCCACAAAATTTTAGCTCAATCGGACGGTTAGAAGTGATCGGACCAAAGTTCCACCGTTTCAATCAAAATTTTCTGGACATTCTTGTCTGTACGGGTAGTCGGGTCCTCGAAATAGAGAGTTTTTTTTTTTTTTTTTTTTACGGATTTCAATACTCTTTTTTCTTTTTTTTTTTTTTTAAGTACAAGCAAGAAGTGTTACTAGTAAATATGTTAGAATAAGGAATGTCTGCTACAACTCGAATCCTAGTCTCCCATGTGAGAGGACTAGGAGATAACCGCCTTGGTTATGGATTTCAATGCTGTCTAATGGTCACAAAAGATATGGGCAAAAAAATTGACATCCTCAAGTTATTGAGACAATGTTCTAAGGATTCTTCCCTTTATGAAGGCATTAAATTATTGCTCCAAATCAAATTATTTCCTCTCACCCACTCAACCAGTTTCCACCTCCAACCATTGTCACCCATCACCACCCATGCTAATGTTATCCACACATTTGGCATTTCGAGGACAATGTCTCCGAAACTTTCCTTGACACAATGTTAGATTAATCACCAACTGCGTGTTTGTGTTAGCAATGGTACCTAACTTTCCGTAACGTTTTTTTTTAGTCCAGAACCTCTGTATCGAAAAATCCCTGTTTTTCTGTGCCGATGGATTTTACGGCTATTGGATCACTCAAAAATATTTTAAAAAAATCACAATCCAACGGTCCAAAACCCCTCGGCACGGAGGATCTGGAACGGCTTTTTTTTTTGGGCATTTCTCAACCTCATGTTGACAAATTGGAAAAAGAAACTATAAGGTTACAAGGTCATAAATGTTGTGGAACTAGGGACGGTGTAGTTATTAATGTTATTTTTATCCCATGACCTACATATTAGTGGAGGAGGCGTGAGAGGCAATGTGGTTGCTTCTGTACCTCAATTAAAAAATACTAGATGTTGTGGATACAAGCCGTTCTCAGCCACTCCCTTACGTGGTCTAAGCCAAGCCTTTTGTCTACTTACAACTAGTGACCTCCTTTATTCTAACGAACTTTTTCTTTATGTACTTTATGTTTTTCCTTTTTTCTTTTTTCCCTTGACAGTTGGGAGTTTCTGAAAACCAGCTTACGCGCAACTCGATTAATCTCTCTTCCTGATCCCAAAAAAAAAAGGGAAGCCATTTATGCTAGCATTATGGGATCCACAACAAGGTTCTGAATACCGTATTGGCTCGAGTACCGATTTTCCTATTGGTACGGTACGGTACCGGTACCGATCAATAGCAGATACTGTATCGGATTTGCCGCAACTATATATATATATATTGAGAGAAAGGGTTCAAGAGACAAAATTTGTCACAGAATATGACATTTTTAATCTCATTTTCTTAAAAACCAAGGTTCCCCCCTTAAACCCACTTAATCTATGTATATTTAGTACATACTTGTTGTATTTGATGTTTGGTAGTGATAGAAGTTGAACCCATGCATCACAAACCCTTTTTAAAAAACATATCCTGTTTTTTTATGATCTCCCCGTTCGGAAATCACAGTTTTTGGGTCACACCGATACCAAATTAGAAAAAGTGTGTAACTTCAATGTTGTAGATTTTGAAATTATCTTAAATTTTGATATATAACTTGCCTTGATCGGAGTTCGGAGTAAAAAGTAATGGCCGGAATACTGTGGCAGTTCTGTTCTGTCCAATATTTGCCCGGTATTTTCCGGTACCGGCCGGTATTCCCGATATTTGCCGGTACGGCCGGTACCACCCCGTATTGAACACGGTACGGTATTGAGGGTCCTTGGTACCGTTTTTATACAAAACCGGTACGTACCGGCCGGCCGGTACGGCACGGTATTTATAACCTTGATCCACAATATAAATTACTTTTTTGTAGTCTGACCTCATGAATCGAAGTTGATTAATTATATGGAGAGTAAAGTCACTAACCAACCGAACTAACACTTAGAGCATCACTAGTGGTATATATACTCAAACACAAAAATACTCAAAGATGAGTATTTTGATACACAAAAGAGGCTCACAATGGTATTTGGATAAATACTCAAAGTTAACAACATTTGTTACAAATACTCAACTTTTGGCATTTGGATACTCAAAATTACCAATCTTTCTCAATAACCAAACCTCAATAACCAAATTTTGGGGACCAAACCGTATCAAAAGTAACAACATTCTCTCTCCATTTTTCAAATACTTAATTCAAAACTCAATTTTTTTGCACTTTCTCCCAAAAATTAAAATTATCAATTTTTAATCTTTACCAAAATATGTTCAAGATTGATCTCATTTTAAACGTATTGTGAATATCTTTTAAATGGTAATAATATTATAAAAAATATATATGAACAAATTTAAAGTTATACCCATTTTATGAATAAAAATAGAGTGAATAATTTTTTTATTATAGACACAAATGAACCATTGTAGAAGGGTAGATACTCAAACTTACAAACCCATTAAATGAATACTCAAAATGTGACGTGGCAATATTTGAGTATTCATATTTGAGTATACCACTAGTGATGCTCTTAGCGCTTACTGTATATGAATCTTAATTTGTCTGTATACACGTAGGGGTACCCTTCCCTAAGTCACTGTCCCCGTACCTCTAATCTTCTAATCTTATTACGGATTTGGACGGATAACAGTGGGTCAAATGGAAATATATGCCCCGAAAATATGTTTTCTTGTTATTTTGGTTGATGTTCTTCAATCGCATACCTAACCATGGTAAGACCTTTTTTTTTTTTTTTTTGAAAGGCATGGTAAGACTTTGTTTGGACAAATAGAATTTTAAAGGGTGCATGAATGAGATTTCGTTACTAAAATTACATTAGTTTTGCAGTGTCTTCTTCATTTTTTTTATCAGCAAAAGAAGATATGATTATCATAAAAAGTAAAGTTTTGCGCTGTCGACTAACATCGAAGGTAATCCATTCAAGTATTTAGATAATTTGAGAAGTTCATTCGAAACTTCATAAACCTTGACACTTCCGAATGTTAACTGCATAAAAACTATGGTTTAAGCTTAGAAAAGCTACTAGTCTGTAAATGTGTCTGTTTAGGCTTCGTATATATGTTCTTGTTTTCAGTTTTTGTTTCTCATCCGTGTGTGATTGTGTGCGCGCGCGCAGCTATACATAGTATCTATACTACAGGTTAATTTGCTTGCTTCTGCGGTTTCAAGTTCAAAACCTATAGGTGCTATCAAGTATTTTGTAGCCCCTGCCCCTGCTAATGGATAGTACATTGAATTAATCTCGAATGATTAGTCAATGTGCGTACAAATTGGTCCGAACATCTAGTTGTTAAAAAAATACAGGTTGAGAGGCTGAATGGCAGGCTTGGCAGCTTACAAGCCATGAGCTTGAATTTCTATAATTAAGTGTAGAGGAGATCCATGTAAAAACCATCCTTGTCACATAATCAATTAAGGCTCCCATATATGGGATAGGATGAAAGTAAGACCGAGGACCACCAATGGCAGCTACTGCATGTTGACATTAATGATCATTCAAAAGCGTAAGTCTCAGATTGCATATATACCAACTCAGCTTGTGGAATTTTAGTTGGCCAGCAATGTGTATATATCTAGAGGTGGTAAATGGGTGGGTTGGGTTGGGTTGGGTTTGATTGGGTTGAATATGGGTTGAAAGTGAATGTGTTCAATATGGATGGATTGATTATGGATCAATCAAAACCCAACCCAACCCGATCCAACCTGTTCTTTTTTTTTTTTGAAAAAGTTATGCGTTGTTTAAGATCTCTACTCAAAATACATTCCACTGGAAAAGGGATTACTATATCAATACAAAAGTCACAGCCAAAAAGTCTGCAAATCAGACGCCCCTTGATCCCCCAGTAAAAATTTTCGTAAAATATCGGGCAAGGATGCTGAATTGAGTTTTTATTTTTTATTTTGTTCTTCTGCCGTAAAATTAGAACACAAGAATTGGTAGTACTCAATAATAGCATTCAATCAATTCCAACATAACTCTAGCAAGCACTAAATCTACCGTGACCAATTTAATCTAAAAGTTTAACCTCATAAGTGATCGATTCCAGTGATTGACAAATTAAATTTAAAATTGATTTTAATCTCATAAGTGATCGATTCCACTGATTAAGAAATTAAATTTAAAATTGAAGCTTGATTGTGCGTAAATATAACAAATAAAACGAAATGGTAACAAAATGATCATAAATTTGTAATTGACATTAAAATTACTGAGGCCGCGTACATGCCTTTCGTAGTTTTCACTCCAAGGAAACTTTCCCCACAGTGGGAATTATAAAAGCCCTTTGTGAAATTTCAACCCAAAAAAAATTCTCTGTGTGTGCGCGCGCGCGCGCAAAACAACTAAACCATTGATATATCATTAGAATGGAACAGAGCTTTTAAGTGTGGTTGGCCTTTAACGGGAAATACGGGAAGAGCGAGAGAGATTTATGTTATAAAAGCTAGTACGTTAAAGATAAATATGAGAGGAAGGTTCCGTCCTATTCGACACTATGGGTTCAACTTCAACCCATTTTGAACCCATGTAAACCCATCAAAATATGGGCAAATATGGGTTCACCCATTTACAACCCACATTGTAATATGGATGGGTTAGGTTGGGTTTTGAGTGGGTGGATTTGGATGGGTTCATGGGTTGGGTTGAAAATTGCCTCATCTATGTATATCTTAAAACACGAGTGTGTTTCCATATGTGGTTGAGCAAAGGCCAAAGAACAACCCAAAGCTAGTTTGATTGGTTGGTGAGTTTGCTCCTCATACAATTAACTTGGATTCAATTGTTGGAGTCTAGCCGCAAGAAAGTAATTTCTAGTGAATCTGGATGACTTAACTTTGACTGGACCAAAAAGGAGATCAAGATACGTCTAAGTTGACCCAGACACCCCTAACTATTGAACCTCTAAAAAAAAGAGGCCAAAGAACTAGCTGGCCAGGCCTCCAACCTTCGTAGACAATATAGATATAATAGTTATTTGTACAATTCCTGCCAAATGGATTGGGATCCAAAGATACATGTAGGAAAGGTCAGCGTTAAGAGAAAAGTTGACTAGCCACTCATAAAGTGACAAGTGTCCAGCTAAGTAACGCGACACGTGGCAAGTCCACACATGTCAGTCAATCATGCGAGTCATCCTGAACACATGCCACTAGCTCGAGAATCTCAGCCAGAGCCCACCGCGCGCTCTACCAAGGTCCAACGAAGGGCACCGACTTATAGTTATGGGCTGTCCGAACATGGATTAAAGCCCATAAAGCGATGTGATTAGTGCAACCCCAGATACATGCACGAGAATGCGAGAAACTAGTCACCCATATTTGGCCCAGGCGAGCGCCTTCTCCAGTCTAAGGCAGGACTTGAAGGCCCCTCTGAGGCTTGGCTGTGGTACAGGCACGGCCGAATATGTCATGATATTGCCCTAACAAAAATAGAAGGGGATTTAATGGCATGATGGCTACAAATGGAGAAGAGGTTCTCCGCGCGAGGGTGGACTAGCGCGCCCGAGTAGCCGTAGGGATCAGCCCCGCGGTGAATGACATCACCTACGCGATCATGTTGTACAAAAAGGGCATGTGTCCTCATATTATAGGGAGACAACCTAGCATCTTGTGATTGGCTCAGGGTGCCTATATATGAGACATTTCCTTCACAATTCTCAGAGGTGATTTGATTAGTAGAGTGTGTCGTTCTAGAAAGAGAGAGTATGTAGTCACTGATTTGGAGAGGAGAACATGCTAGTGATATCACCTTATTCTCTCTAGATCACTTGGGTAAATTGGGTTCCCATGGATTAGCTTAAGAGCTTCACGCCCCGTTTGGATGCCGGAGATGATTTGGGTGAATTTGTAATGAGGGTGAATTTGAAGGTGGATTTGTAATGGAGGTGGATTTGGTAATGAGGGTGGTCCCACCTCATAAGAAGGGTGGATTTGTTAGTGAGGTGTTTGGGTGGTATTTTGAGAAGAGGGATTTGGAGGGTGAATTTGATATGATAAGAGGGTAAATTACTAAATTGCCCCAGTTTATTAATAAATACATAATACATAGAATAAATACACAAAAATACACAAATATATTTAAAAATTTACTGGATATTAAAAATATATTTCCAACCACAACACTTGTATTTATTAGATATTAAAAAAATTTATTAGATATTAAAAATCTGCATTAATATATTTAAACTACCTGTGTTTTTTTTTTGTTGACATTAACTAGTATTTTACATAAAAATTAATTAAACTATTGGTTGTTTCGGCCACAACCACACAGGAATATTACAGATCTGAATCGGAAAACCCCCCGCAGCTCCGACGAACAAACCCAGCAGGCGAGTTCCGGCAAACAAATCCAGCAGCTCCAGCTATGTTTCGGGTACCGCAGCAGAGCAGCCAAATCGGGTGAGTTCCAACGACGTCCGGTGAGTTCCATTGGTTGTTTCAGTCGAGTTTTAGCCGGAAAACTCAATTCTTTCTGATTTTGAGTTCTAGATCTCACCCGGATTTGGAGTGGTAAATTAGTACCAAATCCTCCATGATTTGCTAACGACAGGGGTAAGGCTGTCGTTAGCTAGTCCGGGTGCTCCCGGATTGGTACTCCCAACAATGAAAATTTTCGATCAAATCTGGAGGGCGTTTTGGCATCCCAAACACCGAAGTAGAGTGAGTTTGGGATTACAAATCCGAGTGTTTGCCAAATCCGGCATCCAAACAGGGCCTCACTGCCTTAGCTTTTTCTGTACACACCTGCTTTCTTCTTCACCCTTCTTCTAGATCACTCTATTCCCCTCATCTCTATCATTAATTATTCTTTACCTCTTCAGCTCATTTCTTGAATATTGACTCATACAAACCCCTCATCTCTATCATTAATTATTCTTTAACTCTTCAACTCATTTCTTGAATATTGACTCATACAAAGAACCTCTCTCACAATACACGAGACTCGTTCCATGTGAGAGCATGTTACAAATAAGCCTTTGTATATAAACATTTTTCCAAGTTTTACTCCTCCAGGCTCCAACTAGTGAATAATGTTGGCCTTGTTCGGATATGTTTTCGGACGGTTTTTGAAAAAAGTTCGAAAAAGTCAGAGTGATGGGTGAGGGGCCCACTGGAGTATAAGATGGGTAAAAAAAGGCAGAGTGATGGGTGACGTAGAAACAGTAAAAAAAGTCGAAAAGTCAAGATGGGTGAGTTGTACTTGTATATTATTTTGCTGGTAAAGGTGGAGTGGGCCCAGGTGAGATGAGAAAGGGGTGGGGCCCGGGTCAAATTGAGGATTTTTACTTTTTCTACGTTTTTTACTCCAGTGGGCCTCTTACCCATCACTCTGACTTTTTCTAACTTTTTTCAAAAACTGTCCAAAAACATATCCGAACAAGGCCGTTCTTGCTTGAGATTTCGACTGTGTGCCCCGCACGGTTGCGAATTTGAATGAATTTCTTATTTAAAGATTTGATGGGTAAATAATTAATTGAGATGGATCCGAGTCATTCAATATTACGATTTTCCAATTAGAATGTTTTTCTAACATACAAGTATGATTAGATATTAATGAAGGTGTGCGCATTTGTCAAATTAAGTTGGCACGTATGCACTATTCTTCCTAAATTTCGGTATTTTTTTCTTCTTCTTCTTCTCTGAACTTTTTACAATTTTGATGCATTTTTGTATATTTATCTAATTCCTTTGGGTTGATCAGCCAACATACTGACCTAAATCCGCAAAAGAACAAGGAAAATTTGATCGGATGCTATGTAAAGTTTGATTTTCCATATTAATTACAAAAATTTTAAAATAAAATAAATTACAAAGTGTGAAGGATTTAAGACATGAAAATTTTCACTCATTTCAACCATCAGTTTTCATGGGCCGGATTACATCGTTGACATACAAAGAAAATCGAAGAGATAGCCTACCAGCCTTCTATATAGGCGGCCCAATAAAATCAGAAGTTGATGGGCCAAGAAAATCCATAATCAGGGTCTCCCTATTGTCAAATTGAAGGAAATGGAAAATAGTTTTGGAAATGAAATTGAAAACAAAAGAAGTACTACTAGCATATAAAATGAACAGTTACGAAAACAATGAAAACCGTATCAAATTAACTTCACGAGCACCGCAATAAAATAAACCAAAAATCTACTTCATATTCATAATAAACTCACAACCGCGTGGGTTCAATTTTCAAGTGTTTATTCAGAACCCACATTTATTGTGAATATATTTATTAAAAAGGGACCGAAGAGGATCTCATTGCTTCCCAATAAGGCCTAAGATTATTATTATTATTATTTTGTGGCGAAGAAGAAGTTCTCATACACAATTCAGTTAAAATTACATGACCATAACTAGGGGTGATAAATGTGCCGATCCGTCATTTATGCTTGGTTTGAAAACTTAAGGGGTTTCGAGATATGTTCAAACTATGCTTTTTGTATGAGACGAGTTAATTAATCAAGCTGGACACAAGGCAATCTTCAGTAACTTGAATTTTATATACATCATTAGCCAAACAAGCCAAGTAATAGCCTGTACTTCAGTAATCTGAATTTTGTATATATCATTAGCGAAAAGAAGTCAAGTAATAGCTTGTTCGAGTTTGATTTGAAAGCTTAATAAATTTCAAAACGGTGATCAAACTTCTTTTTGTTTTTATAGCGAGTAGATTTTGAACGAGCTCGAACGAATACAAACTCCAATAACTTTCGGTTCATTTATCGGCATGGACAATAGAGAGAGAGAGAGAGTGCGCGCGCGCTTGCTTCTCCTTATCCGTGGGACTGTGGAGAAGACACTCCTCTTGCGAGCAAACTCCTGAGACCAAGGGGGTATGATCAGTCGTTACATTCATGGCGCTGAAATTAGTCGAGGTGCGTCTAAACTGGTCAGGACATCAGATTTAAAATATAAAAAAAAAAAGACTCTGGAGAAGACACAGCGCGCCAAACTAATCACCCCTACATATGCCACAGAACAGACCCTGCCAAAAGAATCGAAGCATACCACCGCCACCGCCACCCCCACGACTCCATGGGAAAACAGAAGCAACAGGTGATTTCCCGTTTCTTCGCTCCCAAACCCCAAATCCCATCACCTTCACCTTCAACTTCTTCACCATCACAATCACCGTTACTCCCAAACCCACCAACACCACCGCCAAAAATCTCAGCCACTGTCACTTTCTCACCATCCAAACGCCTCCGTAACTCCGACCTCACTTCCCCCACCTCCACTCCCTCCAAAACCCCTAGACTGTCTTCCCCTAATAAACCCTCACAAAACCCTAAATTATCTCCCCATACCCACAACCCTATACCCCATCCATCCAATCCCACCCTTCACCAAAAATTCCTCAAGAAACTTCTTGAACCACCTGAAGACTTTGTGGATAGTTCCCAAAAAACCCAACTTTCGAATCCCAAGTATACCCCACTTGAGCAGCAAGTTGTGGACCTTAAGGAAAAGTACCCCGATGTTCTTTTGATGGTTGAGGTTGGTTATAGGTATAGGTTTTTTGGAAAGGATGCTGAGAATGCGGCTAGGGTTTTGGGGATTTTTGCCCATGTGGATCATAATTTTTTAACGGCTAGTGTGCCGACTTTTCGGTTGAATGTTCATGTGAGGAGGCTTGTGAGTGCTGGATATAAGGTGGGTGTGGTGAAGCAATCTGAGACTGCGGCAATTAAGGCACATGGGTCCAACCGGTTGGGGCCTTTTTGTCGTGGGTTATCAGCGTTGTACACTAAGGCCACGTTGGAGGCAGCAGAGGATGTGGGGGGTGGTGAAGAGGGGTGTGGGTCAAGTAGTAATTACTTGGTTTGTGTTGTTGAGAAAGGGATGGGTGGTGGTGAGGATGGAGAGGGTGGGAAAGAGAGTAGGTTTGATGTGAGGATAGGGGTAGTTGGGGTTGAGATATCTACTGGGGATGTTGTTTATGGTGAGTTCAATGACAATTTTATGAGGGCTGGGCTTGAGGCTTTCATTTTGAGCTTGTCCCCTGCTGAATTACTCCTTGGGGAGCCTCTCTCTAAACAAACTGAGAAGGTGGCTTTGATTTGTAATGAATTTATTTTCCTTTATTTTGGTTGTTTTCATGATGCTTTATTATGTGGGTGAATTGAACTGCATCCTTTTGTTGCTTTTGTGTATGGAGCAGTGTCGTGATCTTTCAAATAACTGAGTCATCTTTGTATGAAAATTGAAACGACTGTTGATGGAACTAGGGGAGAAATCAATAAACGGCACTCCTGAAAGACTATTTTGCTTGATTTTGCTTTGGGGAAATAAAAGATAGAGCTCATTAATGTAGTATGTAAAATGTGTGGAGCTATGCCAAAGACTATTTTGTATGATAAAACACCTTAGATTTTCAACCAGACTTGAACGGTTGCTGGATGTGGATGTTTGTGTTTAGGATTCTATCTAATGGTGATTGTGTAAAGTGGACTGGAGGTAAATTAGGTACCCAATGTTGCACATTCTCATCCCTCCTCGCTAATTTCTCCTCTGAGTCCGCTATCTTTTTCTTCCCTTAAATTGCAAAAGAGCCCTTTTTTGTAATCTGGATTCTGGAATCTTAGTTATTACCTGAAAGACCTGTTTAAGCTTCTCTTCCACTAACTCGAAGTTTGCATTTTTTGCAATGTGAATTACTATGCTTGTAGACTTGTAGTAGTCATCTGTTCTGTTTTGGATGATAATTGAGAGCTATTACTGCAGTTGCTATTGGCATATGCTGGACCTGCCTCCAATGTCCGCGTGGAGCGTGCCTCGCGATATTGCTTCAATGAGGGTGGGGCAATTGTTGAAGTGATGGCTTTATACGAGAATACTAGTGAAAATGGCTTAGGGGGTCAGCAAGAGGAAGGAACGGAGGTGACAGTGCAGGGAAATAAGCACATGGCAATTGAGGTATACTATCTGTCTTTCATCTATGTACATAGTAGCATGAATTATGGATCATTGCATGTAGTTCATGAATGCTATGGCATTCTAGAAAAGATGCAATTTAGTTATTATTTCTGCTTTATTGAGCTTAATATTTGTTTCTTTCTAACTATGTATTTTTGCTTTAAGGGAGTAATGGCCATGCCAGATTTCACTGTCCAAGCATTAGCTTTACTCATTCGTCATCTCAAGCAATTTGGATTTGAGAGGGTTCTTAGCTTGGGAGCTTCGTTTCGGCCTTTCTCGGGGAACATGGAAATGACTCTTTCGGCCAATTCAATTCAGCAACTAGAGGTAATTGACCCTTTTGACGCGGCCATTGAGCTATTGAAAAACATTACCCAGTGGCATTTGCAATCTGTATTACTACTTACAATGTTATAAAATAAATATTAAAAAAAAAAAATTGGCCTAGGCAACAGGATCATATTTCCACTTTTCATCCTTACTAGAGGGCAAGTTAAAAAAGCACAAAAATTGGCCTAGGCAAGTTAAAAAAGCACATCATAATACTATGACTTACATTAACAAAGAATTGGTAGTTATAACGATGTTCAAGCATCTTTTAAGAAGGTTTGGGCTCAAAACAAACTAAATACTGCCAGAAAGAGAATCAAGATAATTGTGTAACCGGATAATAGCACATTAAGAGTTAAAGTCCTAAAAGTAATTATCAAATGATGGATCAGATATTTTCTCAAGAGTATATGAGAAACAAAACTTGCATAATTAATAGGAAAGCCACCAGTAACTTCTATAAAAAAAAAAAAAAAAATTGTTCCTTTTTTTTTTTTTGGGGATAAGTAACAAAATTTTATTGAAAAGGCATCAAGGGGTTGCCACCCATGTACCGAACAAAGAAATACAAAACAAAAGATCAATTTACCACAAAAAGAAAAAACTATACCCCCCTCAATATTCGAAACATATCTAATATCAAGGAATTGACTAAAGTCGGGTTGCACTCCCTCGATTCTCAACCAAACAAAGTTGAAATCGATAGACTCTTAATTCTGAACAATTTCCTATCCTTCCCATCTAAATAGCTACGATTTCTCTCTCTCCAGATCGACCACATTAGGCACAACGGAATCATAATCTACGGCTTCTGTCTTCTTTTACCCACTCTAGCCCCTTACCATTCTTGAATAAGCTCCACCTCCGTCAAAGGGAAAACCCACGACATTAAAAAATTCTTGGAAGATGTAGTCAGATTTTATGAGCAAGAATGAAAGAACAGCATTTTTGTTGTAGATTTCATGGCTTTGATTTCATAGATTTGGAATTGCCACTTGCTTCTGCATGCTACTTCTTTTCTGAAGAGCCGGTGGCCTCATAATTGGTGATGACTGATGAGAAATCCCAAAATCTAGGACTGCAAATCAGACTTAATTTTTGGCCTTTATGAATCAAGTGAGGAGAAAGAAGGAAAGTTAGGAAAGCAACTTTGTTTTGCTATTTGTTTGGAAGACGTGGGGGCGTAGGCAGTTGGGTTGGGTGTGATAATTTTACAAATTTACCCCAGCAGGTAACTCATTCCATGGTAAAAAAAGATTAAAAAGTAATTTTAGTTCGGAGAACATTAGAAATCACTTTTGTGACACAGCTCCACAAAAGTGTTCAGACCAAAAAGTGCTTCTCCGTTTCTATATTAGAATAGATGCTAGCTTTGCACCTGTCTCATTGTTTGTCAGCCTTGGAACGGCTCTAAGCTTGCATGGGAGGAATTTGATTTCATTTATAAACAGGCTGAAAGTATAGGTACTTCCTATAGTTGAACATTTTGTAGGAAGTTTCACATATTTCTGTGAAGTTTGCAATCAATTGGTTAAAGTGATCCTTAGCAAAAAAAGAAAATGGTTGAAGGGATCAATGATATTTAGCTTCATTTCAACTCTGAAATTGTTTGTTTTTCATCATTTACCCTTCTCTTGCTTTGCCTATTTATGGCACTATATTTTGGGTTGAACCTGTGGAATTCTTTCAGCTTTTGAAGAATAACTCTGATGGATCTGAGTCTGGCTCCTTGCTGCAGTGTATGAATCACACTCTTACTATATTTGGGTCAAGGCTTCTGAGGCACTGGGTATGAAGGTGCACTTGATTCTTATTTCTTTCGTCCAATGGTTGTGTTACATATTCATGGCATTGAGTTTGAGTTTTTTTGTGGATGGTATAGGTAAGTCATCCTTTGTGTGATCGGAACATGATCTTGGCTCGTCTTGATGCTGTTTCTGAGATTGCAGAGTCCATGGGATCTTCTAAAGCTTCAAGGAGTTTGAGCAACATTGACGAGGAAGGTTTCGATTTCACGATTGTGCAACCTGATTTTAGTTATGTGCTTTCATCATCTTTGACTACTCTAGGAAGGTCACCTGATATTCAGCGTGGGATAACCAGAATCTTCCATCGAACAGCCACTGCATCTGAGGTAGTACAACTTATCCTCAAGCTTCAAGCTTGGTTTTGCTTGCTTTTACATTGCTGGTTTTCGGACACCCTAAACCCAATTTGACCATTAGCATCAATTGGTTAGTTGAATGTTATGAGCAGAGAATTGTACAATATATTTTTGGGCTCTTGATATAATTTTTTACGGTCTGGACACTGGCTAAATGGATAGTCCTTTGTGCTATTCAGAGCCAATATGATCAGAAGGTGCTTGGATTCAGCACTACGTCTGAGATACATTTTCTGACTCAGCTATTCCTCTTTTTCTTTCTATTTCCATTTCTTTTGCTTCAGATCTTCTCATTTCTTTCGATCAAACCAACTGGAATTAAATGCCAAGAGTGATGGTATATTTGTAACCTGAATTCATTTATACTAATGACGTTTTTTGAGCATGAAACAGCTAGTTATTGTTGTCAACATTTTACCATGCCCTCGATACTGCTTGGTAACCATTTTCATGACTTGAGGGTACAGTTTGTGGCAGTCATTCAAGCTCTCTTAGTAGCTGGAAAGCAACTTCAGCAACTTCACGTTGAAGAAGAGGACAAAAGTGAGAGTGTGTCAAGAAAGACTGTGCGTTCCGTGCTGTTGAGAAAGTTGATTTTGACAGCTTCGTCGTCTACTGTAATTAGCCATTCAGCTAAACTTCTGTCTGCCCTGAATAAAGAAGCTGCTGACCGAGGCGATCTTCTAAACTTATTCGACATTTCGAGCGGACAGTTCCCAGAGGTTATAATGAGAAAACTTGTTTTTGGATTTTTGCTGCATGGAACCTACACCCATTGTTCCTAATCATTGCTAAACAATCCTTGCGAAGGTTGCTGAAGCTGGAACAACAGTTCAATTGGCAAAAGAAAAATTGGATTCAATGATTGTTTTGTATCGCAAACAGCTTAGGATGCAGAAATTAGAGTTCATGAGCGTGGCTGGCACAACGCATTTGATAGAGGTGGTTCAGTTTACAATAGTCTTCCCGATTTGAGTTTTGATAGTGTCGTTGAATTCAATTATTCCTTTTTCCATGGTTTGCGGAGTCTGTTAGTTTAGTGAAGCACTGTTTCTTTGTTTCATAATATGATATGATGCGATGTCGTTGATAGAATGAATCTTTTCAGTTTGTTGAAGCATATTAACAGTAAGAATCTTCTAATCCAGCAAATTAATATTTTAGGTTGTTTATGTTAGATAGTTTGATACACATTGTTGGGCCCGTTTCCTAACAGCTTAAGCTTTTGGGACTACTGGTAACTTAACATGGTATCAGAGCTCTGGTTGTGAGAGGTCTTGGGTTCAAGTCTTGCATTTGTCCCCTGTTTACATTTTGTTTCTTCACTTTGTAGTTTGTTTTGCTCTATTTATGAAAATTTGCATCCAGTGGCGTAGCAAGAAATTTAGCTCGGTGGGGGCACCATCAAACATATTCTTAGAATTTCTGTCTTTTACGTACTGTAAACAGCAATAGTATAAAGGAAATGAACTTAAAACGTAAAATTTGCTACAAAGTTTATATAGATAATTGGTCTTTATGTAAAACAAATTAGTTAGGAGAATTTTTGTTGAAACTTGACAAAGATAGTAGGGGATACAAATAGTCATGGCCTTTATTATTTAGGGGTAAAATTGAAATTATTGGGCCCCCACTGGTCTTGCACTGCCTCCGTCACTGTTTACATCTCCACGTGCAAGACGGGGTTGAACGTGAGAGAGGGTTTTAGATAGCTTGATATACATTGTTGGACCCATTTCTTAACAACTTACGTTGAGTTTTCCCAAAATAATCCATCTCCTAAAACTCCTAAATTTCGAGACGGGTCATTCTCCTCACATACGTCAACTGTTTTTTTGGAGTTTTAGCACTTTTGGGAGTTTCACAATTTGTTAAACATAACTTGTTTTACTTGTTTAATAGAGTTCGTAATATAAATGTTAATTGTTTACTTTCTTGTTTGGCTTGTTTGGTGTCCTGATGATTTGTTCTCTGATCTCTGTGGGTTGGCATATGTGTCACCTAACTCTTATGTAGCTTTAATTGCAGATGCCATCTGATGTCAAGGTACCGTTGGACTGGGTGAAAGTAAATAGCACTAAGAAAACAATTCGCTATCACCCTCCAGAAGTTTTGGCTGCTCTGGACCACTTAGCACTGGCACAAGAGGAGCTTGGTGTTGTCTGCCGAGCTGCTTGGGATGGCTTTCTTAAGGCCTTTGGTAAATGTTATGCAGAGTTCCAATCTGCTGTTCAAGCACTAGCTGCTTTGGACTGTTTGCATTCACTTGCTATACTTTCAAGAAATAAGGTTTTTTTTAAGGGCCTTAGAACTTTAATTATTCATCTTCGGATATCCCACTTTAAACTATCTCCTAAACTCTGTTGCAGAACTATATTCGTCCAGTTTTTGTAAATGATGCTGAACCTGTTCAGATACATATATGTTCTGGTCGTCATCCGGTATGTTAGCTGACATTGACTCGTGTCTTGTGTGCTAAAAATAAGAAACTTATTGGTGTTACTATTACTCTTTTTATTCAAATCAATATCTAGGTAGTTAAATGCCCAACTTTGTTGACACTGGATGTAATACTACTTCACCTGCACAATATGAGGCCATCTCCTTGGACACCTGGGAGCCGATAGGAGTATTTGCTGTGATAGTTGTGCACTTGTGCTTATGATGCCCGTCACTTAATGTGTTTGGAAGATTGTCGTTCTAGATTATACTCGTATCTAATACCACTGTTTTCATGAATAGACTATAGCATGAGTGCTAAACTGTAGGAATTCTTTTCATGGTTTTTCCTTCACTGTTGCTATTGCTTCATACACCTCATAAATCACACCATAAACCACACAATACACGTTAGTGTGGTTGGTCTGTCCTACAACACGCCTGGTTGTGGAGCACCCTACACTTGTGGGAATGGTATGGTTTATGAGGTGTCTATAACTTCATTCTTTCATTTCCCATTTTATTCCCTTGGATTGGTGTTCTAATGAGTAATCTATGTACACTATTGTCTTCTGCTATTTCACTATTGATCTAATCAGGGTATTTCAATTGTATATTTAGATGGCTTAACATTACACTTTGATCCTTGCCAGGGATCTCTTTGATAATTACACCAACTGTTGAATTAAAGAAAAAAAAATTTAAAGAAACTATTCTTTTCCTTCTATGTTTGCAGTGATTGTTTAGTTCTGAATCAATGTGATTCACTAGTTCATTGGCCATTGCTCACAAAAATAATTCTTAACCAGGTTATGGAGACTATATTACACGATAATTTTGTCCCCAATGACACAAATTTGCATGCAGAAAGAGAATTCTGTCAGATAGTGACGGGGCCAAACATGGGAGGAAAGAGTTGCTATATTCGCCAAGTTGCTCTCATTGCCATAATGGCTCAGGTAGGTTTAATGCACATTTTTCATTTGGGCATGACTTGTTTACTTTCTCCCCTGCTAATGAAGAAGTTCATTGTTATTGGGGCACTAGTTTGTTTGTCACTTCAACATCTGCATAATTTATACTAACTGCTTCTTGAAGTCATGCATCCGTTCAGAATCACCCCACTACAAGTATCGAAAACTACCATGTTATGTTCTAAAATGGATGTACTCGTTGCAATATCACTTTCCCTACCAATTTTAAGGGTTGGAATTGTTTCTGTGTCTGCAAAAAAGTGTAGTTATTATTTTCTTTGGGCGAAACATCTTATAATAAAATTCAGGTCTCTGATCTTCTAGGTTGGTTCCTTTGTCCCAGCATCATCAGCAAAACTGCATGTGCTTGATGGCATCCACACACGAATGGGTGCTTCTGACAGTATCCAGCAAGGACGGAGCACCTTTTTGGAAGAAATGGGCGAGGCATCCAACATAATTCACACTTGCACTCCCCGGTCACTAGTTATCATTGATGAGCTTGGGCGAGGCACGAGTACACATGACGGGGTAGCAATTGCTTATGCTACATTGCATCATCTTCTCGCACACAAAAGATGCATGGTTCTTTTTGTTACCCATTACCCTAAAATAATTGACATCGAAGCTGAATTCCCAGGCTCTGTGGGGGCATACCATGTTTCATATTTGACATCACACAATGGAACTAATGTTATGGAGTCGAATGTTCAGAATGCTGAAACAATTGACCATCAAGATGTCACTTACCTTTATAAGCTTGTGCCTGGAGTTTCTGAGAGGAGTTTTGGATTCAAGGTTGCTCAGCTTGCCCAGGTAAATGATCATCTTCTCCCTCTTTGCGTTAGCCGAAGTGTTTTGATGTCTTTTTTTAAACTGAAGGAGAAAGGCTTCACAAGAATTAAGTTTAAGAGCACCTCCAATGGTGTGCCATTTCTCTTGCAAAAGCCATTTTGGTCGGAGGATAAAGAAAAATCACTTCAACGGCTTGCCAAATTCCTAGCCATAAAATGGCTTCACCATTCCTTGAGCCAAATTTGACTCAAGAATGGATAAGCCATTTATTGACATACCAGCAACCGGTCCTGAAAATGGTCAAGTGATCCAACGGCTGTGAAGGGTTTAGTGTTTTACTGAATTTGAAGTTGCCTTCAAACCTAAGCCTGCCTTGTTTTATTTAAGAAATCTGTGCTAAATTTGCTTTGTTTTGCAGCTACCCACTTCATGTATTCGTCGAGGTATTGTCATGGCTGCAAAGTTAGAGGTAGCAGTAGGCAAACGAGCAAAAAGTAGACTGGCGCAGAAGTCGTTGAAAGAAAGACTGGAAGATAATGCAGATGGACAAGATAACATGTTGAAATCTCTTGATTGTTCGCAGCCAGGAGGGGTTGAGGAGGTAGAAGAACTTACTGACAATTACCGGGAATTTTTTGAAAACATAAACTCTGCTTTGGGGGATGGTGACATGGCAAAATGCTTCCAATTTCTGAAACGCGCTAGAAGCATTGGAACGGAGTTGATCAATCGGTAAACTGCCTTGCACTGGGTAATTATGCATATAAGACCATCTAAAATCGTGGTATGCTCCGCTGCAATTTTTGTTATCGTTCTCTTTTCAATGCGTCCCTTTCAAGGGGAAATGACATTCGGCAAATTCTCATATAGCAGCATGAAGACACCAAATTGATTTGTTAAGCTGCAAATTTTGTAACTAGTGGTGTGCGGATGTCAATACAAGTGAGTTCGAAAATGGGAAGATATTCCTATGTATTTGAGTATTTTCTCTTCACATTTGTAAATTATGCTCAGTATTGTACAGTTCCAAGAATGAAATGAGTGAAATTTCACTGTAAAGATGGCCATGTCATCTAGTATGATTGAAGTTTTTTTTTTTTTTGGGTCTGCAAAAAGAATTATTAATTTGCCCTCTTCTTTTGCTTTGCTAGGCTAAGAAAGCGAGAATAATGAATCGAATATGAAAATTCAGTTTCATATTTGGCTACCCATCAAAGTATGAACTGATTATGAAATATGAATGGAGTACTCCAAATCCTAATCATTATCTTTCCGCACATACTTAAAATTTGTGTGTCCTCGTAAGTGTCGTTTCTCTAATCAAAGTACAATGTTAACAGATACAAAAACGTAACGGAAACGAGGGGGTGTTGTGCAGCTCGGTGCTGTGCGGATCCATTTCTGCACCACGCTGGCACTGGTCCGACGATCAGAGACGTCCATCGCATGGAGCTCGTCGAGTACAATAAGTGTATCAAAAATCAACTCAATCGGATATCTCCAAGTGCCTCATCGGAACACAAATAAGTTGAAAAAAATTGGTTCAATGGTTTTCATCCAGTGTTTCAAGACATGCGTGTTCCAATTTTTTTCAACTTATTTATGTTCCGATGAGGCACTTAACGATATCCGATCAAGTTGATTTTTTGGTGCAATTATAGTACTCGACAAGCTCTACACGGTGGCCATCTCCGATAAAACGATACGGGTGCGGCACCGAAAAGGATCGCACAACACGATTCGCAACACCTCCCCAGTTCCCAAATGTAACTTATGTAAGCAGTAATCTTGTCCAGAACCTGATATCTTTGAAGAAAAAATGATGGCGTCTAAGTGAGTTTTCTTTTATACCGGTAAAAGTACCTTATGAGAGGAAAAGCTAACACCTTGTTTGGAACTTGTGAAAAGTGAGGGAAATGAAAGGAAAATAGTGAAGAAGGGAAAATTTTCAGCTTTCTTTTATTTTATTTTATTTTCCTAAGTTCCAAACAAACCCTAAAAGTTGAGCTTGCAATTTAATTTTCATTATCTTTTTGTGAGATCTAAACAAGGAAAGGAAATTTTAACCTTCCGACTTCTTTTCACAAGTTCCAAACGTAACTACAAGTTTCTAACACCCATTTATACAAAAAATTTATAACCACAAACAAAAACATACAAACACATACACAAACAAATAACTATCCCATGGTCATACGGCACCGCCACGTGGTGCCTCCATACCTTTATCCACCACATATTGCAGTGAATCCCACGAAATATATGGTGAATAAAGTTATTAGTAGCACCACGTAACGGTACCTCAAGACCATAGAATAATTGGTCTACACATACTCATCACAAAGCATGCGGTGTAGTGTCTTTGGGCCCTTCATGTCTTATGAGTGCATATGTTTGGGACTTTGTTGGTTTTGGTTGAAGAATTGTTGCCCTAGTGTAGGGTCACTAGGGAGTATACATCTCTCCAGTCTCAACTCCCAACATAGGGGTGGGTGTGGATAGCAAAAACGTGGTTGCATTGAGAATCATCTCTCTCATGGGCTATGTATAATTTCCCTTCAAGCTATATGAACGTAAATTTCCCTCCGAGAATCAAGAGAAAGAGACTGATGATATTCTTCGTAATGGTTTTCCGATGACAGGAATGAGGCGCTCGCAGGTAAAAATTTCATTTGGGGATTTTCCCTTTTCTTGAACTCCTATCTATACCGATACGTATGCGCTTATACTTATGTATATTTGCATTTACAAAGATGGAGTCCAATCTGTACGTTTACAAGCAATTTTCGTACGTGATAGTCGAAGATATGCAATTGTGATTTTATTCAACAAGCCTGAGGTGTTAGATTTGCCTTCCGCTTTTCACTGAATTGGGTTCGAGGAGAAGCTTATTATTTTGGAACCCATACCCATTTAGGTCTAAATTCCTGCTTCCCTTTGTGTGGAATGGTCTAAATTATTGGTTTACTCCGCAGTGATTGAACGTTTGAGATTGGCAGAAGAATACTCAGTCAATTTTGGGCATTTCCCTAATTTTATGTATTTTTTAAATCATTTTTCAGCTGATGGAAATCCAATGCACGATGATGTGTATGTCATTTGAGAAAATCTGTAACTTGATTTTCATAAAATGGTGTTGACGACTGCTAAGATGTTGGTGACAGAACCTTCACAAAATGTGATGGAGAAGAAGTTTATGTTGTTGGAGTATATGCACAAGTTGCATAACTAATTGGAACCACTATATGTAGGCTTTGGTAAGGTGTTCTAGTAAATTTGATATCTAGATCACAAGGCTTATGCACACCTACAGTACTCGAGCACCCAATATTTTGAAACGACGAGGGAGGATGAGGTATTTTTTGAACTACATTGAATGTTGAGTCTTTAATGTTGATCCTTAACTCTTTTTATGGAATTTTGCGGTATTCAGAAATGAATCTCACAGGACCTTAACTGAGATAATGTTATTCTGTGCAGGGTACTCCTGTTTGGTATTTTCAAACAGTGGCATACCGAGACTTCGGAACAGATTCGTAGTCACACTTATAGCTTGTTGTAGAACATTGGTGCTTGCCGTTTAGAACCGTATGTACAATGTGGCTTAACTGACTCAAAAATGGTCTAGCTGCAATGTGGAGCGTTGTCTCACATCGATACATAATTCATCTTGTGCTAAATAACTCACCTATGTTTATCATCTGTTCTAACAGAAGAGAGTTGTTGTTCCTTATGCATTTTACTTTTTGGGATACGTTTTGTTATACTGATCCGAAGGTGTACAGTAATAACTTTCCTATTTGAATGAGCAAAGTGATTCTAAGTTTGTTAATTACTACTTACATGCATGCCATGGCTTGGAAGATTTAGTAAATTTGTGAAATGGTTTCAGATTTTCTGACTTTCCTTGCCATTTTCATTCTCTGATTTTCATATCAAAGAGCAATTGTATCTCAATTTACATGCTTAAAAAATGACATTTGTAGAGTAGATATCTACGAAAACAATTTTCTTGTCCATTAGTGATCATTACTTTCTTGGAGTACCCAAAGAAAAACCCACAATACTTTCTCGTGGTCTGTCTTTTGACCTATGGCTCCGTACCTTTTGTCTTCCTCATTGTATGGAGAAGCTCTTACACAAAAACAAGTTCAAGAATGGAACTGCTTTGTATGGGCTTACAAGTTTTCTCGACAGCGGTCTTGTTTCTGTAAATAGGGATTGCATACTCCATTGGGTCTTTGCGCTTGCTTCTAGATTGTGAGTCAAGTAAGACAAATAATGCTTTCAACTGGTTGAATTTGGAGTATAGCTTATCTATATGATTATCTGGCGTGTGGGATAAAACTTCTTGTGTGAGACACCTGCACAATTAGGCTTATCTTCATTTTGTAGTCGTCTCAATGTGAAATAATCTCTTATGTCACTTTGTACTCCCTTCAGTGGACGGCAATCTTTCTTCTATGTCTAGAGTAACTTTTTGGCGTACTTTTGTATCCATCAACTCCAGTTTTTATTTAACAATCACAGCCTTCAAAATGCAGGTACAATGAAGAAACTCAAAGCTTCAGATTGTTCCAGAATGAAATCTTACTCCAACTTTGAAGTCAAGGAACCAATAGAGGAGCCTGTTGAACATGTCCGTGAATCTTCTCATAAGAGTGATAGTGATGTCAGTGAGGAGTCTGAAGAAGCCCGAGAGGAGGAACGTGAAGAGGATGCTGAAGAGGAACTTGAAGACCAGGAAGCGGGCTTTGAAGAAGAAGACCCAGATGAGGAATCAAGTGTTGAACCATGTGAAGAGTCAGCTGAGGGATATCCGGAGTCTGTTTCACCAGATGAGGATGCTCTGAAAGAGATTACATCTAAGCTGTATTCTCATAGTGAGATCGATGGAGATTATCACCCATCGGGATCTAATGACAACCAATCCAAAGAAAAAAGGTCACTGGACGCGACACGTGCTTTGGATCTGTGTCAAGTCAATCAAAAGAAGTTCAGACAGGAGGAACCATGCATAGCAGAATCAGATGCCGCTAAACAGCTGGAGCATACCGGAAGTTCTGTAAAGCAGAGGCATAGTAGATGGGATGAAAATGATGGGAAAACTGAAGGAGGCAACAAGACCAGTAAAAGAAGGAAAACCAGGTGGGCTAGTGAGGGGTCAGATTTAAAAATGTTTGGCCCCATTCAACTTCCCGACTTTATCACAGGGTTGGATGGAAGCGATTTGGATCCAAAAACTCAAAAGCTGAAACTTCGACTATCAGTGTTAAACAGCAAGCTGCTAAGTTCAGAGCTTCATGACGACAGGCCAGAGGAGAAAAGGTCCCCCTCTCCCGAAGCGGAGTACAATAACCTTGGAATAAGAATAAATACGCGAGAAGCGAGGCTTCGCGAGAAGCTAGTTGGAGAACGCCAAAGGGTCCTTTCAGAGTTGATGAAGAACCCAATCTTCAATGCTCCTCCTGATTCCAAACCGCCGAAGCTCTTCAAGAAACTTTACATACCGGTGAAGGAATATCCTAAATATAATTTTATCGGTCTTATAATTGGCCCAAGAGGGAACACACTGAAGAATCTGGAGAAGGAAACTGGAGCTAGGATTCTACTGCGGGGTAAGGGGTCATCAAGAGCACCTGATAAAAAAGTTGATAAATCTGACGATGAAGACTTGCATGTCTGTATAGAAGCAGATAACCAGAAGTCTCTTGACGAAGCTGTCAAAAAGGTTGAGAAACTGCTAATTCCAGTAGATGAGGGTATGAATGATCACAAGCGAGCCCAGTTGGAGGAGCTTGCGAAACTGAGGAGTAATATGACTGTATGCGGAGTATGCAACCAGGTAGGACACAAAGGCTATGCTTGTCCCAACCAGCAATCTACTTTCAAAACGGTGAGCACATGTGCAACATGTGGAAGCTTTGCCCATCCCTCTTCTGGTTGTCCATTTTCTACTCCAAACACAAAAGGCAAACCCGACAGAGAAGCCAGTGATGCAGACCTCTATGTGGGTTATCTTCCTCAAGCTGTTGATGAAAATCGGTTGAGAGAGTTGTTTTGCCCGTTTGGTAAGATCACTGAGGTAAAAGTAATTATGGATCGAAATACCTGTCTGAGTAAAGGTTATGGTTTTGTTAAATTTGAAAGCTCCACTGATGCAGCCATGGCTATGACCCATATGCATGGGCTAAAAATGGAAGGGAAGATGCTAGCAGTAAGGGTGGCGGGTCGGCCACCACCACAGGGAGGATCGACCCAGTTTCCTATGTACCCTGGACCACCTGCGGTTATTTGTGCTAATGTCCCGAGCCGTTTGAGCCACCTTCCTATGTACCCTGGACCACCTGCAGCTATTTCTGCTAATGCCCCAAGCCATTTGAGCCACCTTCCTATGTACCCAGGATCAACTGCAGCTATTTCTGCTAATGCCCTAAGCTTGAAAGCTTTGCCTGAACCACCAGCATATATGCTGCCTGAAGCTCAATCCTCCTTCCATATAAACAAGGGATTGGGGTTACCTTCTTCCTCTCTCTCATTGGGACACCACAATCGGCTTGTTGAAAGTAAGGGGATGGATATCCTTTCCTCTGTTGTCTCAAGCCATGCTGGCTCACAACCTGCAAGCAGCTTTGATTCGTTTTACAGATATCTAAACCAAATCCCATTCTCATCCCCTGGTTTGACACCACAATTTCCCAGTGATCCAGATTATCTTGGTTCTCAATTGCTGTCATATTCTTCTGTGCCAACATTGAAACCAACTCCTCCATAATATTTTAGTCACTCACCTGGGAATTCCTGAAATCCAATTTTGTCAGCCTGTTGGCTTCTTTCATGAGAAATGAGGTTGTCAAACCTCGGTGCTTGGAAATGATAGCATGACACCAATGTATATAGGTTGGTTTTTCCAATGGTGTTTGCCCTTCTTTTGATATGCATTGTTGTGCCCAGACGTGTCGGTTTCTTCTGCAGCGGTTTCTTCATCTTCCTTGTGGAATACCTTTTACTGGCATCGGTGATGTTCTTCTGAATTGCTTCAAAAAATTATAAGTGCACCATGGTGGGCTGGTTATAAACAATATACAATCCCTAAATTTGTTGTCAATTTTTTTTTTGGGCTTAACACTTGCACCCTCATTGTGAAGACGAGCTCTACATTGCATTTACACATCTTTTCTAGTACTTAAACAGAAGTCAGGAAAATATGATGAGAGTGGGCTCAGCTTTGTAGCACTGCCCGAGGGTTTATACTAAAATCAAATGATATTATTTGCCAGATTAAAGTAAGAAAAAGGAAACATGAGAATAGGTGTACTGGTGTAGGCACCTTATCTGCAAGATTGCCAGAATTACGATTTAGCAGCCATTTCATTTCAACACCATTGAAGAGTAACACAAGCATACAAAATGCCATTGTTCCACTGATTTCTAGGAATCAAAGACAGATACATAATCCTCTTGAGCTACAAATGATTATTCCTTTATAGTTGCAACTAACGGTCTTCTCTAATGCTAGCTAAGAACAATCTCAACTCTCTTGCCTTCTTCGCATGTTCAGGAGATGGTTCAGTTTCTGACTCACACAAGTCGATCATTTCAATACAGTCAACACCGGCTTGTTGAAATTTTGAAACCATACGACCAGGTACAGCAGGTGAAGGGCTCAAGAGACTAATGACTTCAGTTGTTGCTGCACGCGGACCTGAGGGGAAGCAACCTGATGCATTGTTTTTTTCAATCTTGTCTTCTAGCTCAGTAGGAAGAAGCTGGTTATGATTTGTTTGATCAACTTTGATCACTGCAGTTCTGTTAGTCGATTTTGCTACCATGGATAAAGAAGCTTTCTGACTTGCATTGCTCTCAAGTTCGATGTCAAGAAGCAGATTTTGGAGTTTTACGTCAATTTCTTTCAAGGGTGCCCTGTTCTCTGATTTCTTTGGTTTGGGTTTACGATGATTTGGTTTCTTCGCTTCAGCTCTTCGCTCCTCGAACTCCAAAATCTTTTCAGGACAAGCACTGCGTGGAAAACGTAACACATTACTATTCTGTATTGAAAAATACTGCTCTATGGTACCGCAATTAGAAAAAATATTCTGCATCAACTATTTTTAAAACCAGTTTAAATAGAAAGACTATACGAATAATTTGAATGGTTGGGATGATTGCATTTTCTCTGGGAACTAATTCATCTCTTTATTGAGATAGTTTATTTGATTAAACAAGATATAACTGTTTAGGAGACGCTCCGAGGCCAGATTGGAGATATCACTACTCTTTTGCTGTTCTCAACAAAAGCAAAATGAATGTGAAATGGCTGGCCCGGATTTTCTTTATGAGAAGAAGAATGAAACATCATTGAATCATTCAACTCAAATAGCAAGTTAGGTTAGAAAAGTACTTAATTACTTCAACACAACCTATTATTCTGTACTACTACTACTACTACTACTTAGTAGTTCAACAAAAATGACAAATTAAGTCCATGAATTTACCTCTCGACGAGATCAGCTGGTACTATAGAGGTGTTAAGTCCATCCATTTCTTCCCAGGAAACTTCAAAGCATTCTTGTCCCTGAACTTTTCTTGGCTTGATGATTCGCGATACAGGACACCTAACAGGCATCTGTACTCGTGAAAAGAATTGTCAGACCACACCATTTGCAGGGTTTTTTTTTTTTAAAGCATACCATAACCAAAACAAATTCTTTGCGGGGAATTTGCACATATAGTTTCATATAATGGAGAACAAAGACGAAAGTCAACCAGTATCACATTGACTTTCAGCAATTATTCAAGCTATACATGCTGGACGTATTTGGACAATGCATGAACTGAATCCATTTCATTGTGCTTGCCATGATTTTACTGACCAAGGGTTCCTATCTTCTATTTCTGCTGTTCCCACCGTAATGTATAAGTTATCAATTGCTTTATAGATGGATGGGTCAACTAGCTTTCATTAGGAAACGAAGGTTGAACTGGCTCGCTTAGAAAATTCGCATCCGTTTCAAACCCCACTGATAAAAAACCATAATGATGCTAATTCACTGGACATCCAAGCAAGCCTAGTAAGATAAAAGCCAAAAAATGTAGCAGTGAAAGTTTGCATTCTAAGATTGAGTCCAGAAGAGATTAAAGTTCAACAAGCCATACAAGCCATACACCTAAAAAAGTCACAATGATCAAAGATTTGTCAAATAGTACCTTCTCCAATGGTAGACGAACTCCTAGTTTGGATGAAGTAGAACGCAAATTAGCAAATCGCCGCAAGTCTCTTTCAGCAATCTTAGGCAGTATATACTCGTCTGAACAACAAATACCAAACAAGATGAGAAGTATGAGAATGAACAAAACAAGCTTTCCTCCCAACGAACAAAGGGAAATTCTAGAACAAACAAGTGATGCTCAAGGATATCAAGCTTCAATTTCAGGTTTGGTTACATGTATCAGTTGTATGGTATTTAATTTTAATTAAATTTCTAGCCTTTCCAACTTGTAAAGAAGAAGTAATCTAAAATTGCAACCCCCACAATACAATTTGCTACGATCTCAATTAATCTAAAAATCAATGCAAGACCAGAATCTGATCTTGCCAACATTTTGACTTAAACTTTGGACATTCTGCAGCCTGGGCTCATTTGCCTTTCGCAATGGTAGCCTAGTGTTCCTTGTCAATAGGGATCAACAGACAACTGGACTTCAACAGTTTGTACCCATTTAATAAAAAAAATTGATTGGTTGAAAGACAGCCCAACCACTATAAAGAGATAATTTGCGATCCTTATTAGTGAACTAGTGAACAAACAAGGTAACAGGAGCAGAGATTCCTAACTTGAAGAAAGCCATGAATTGACAAGAGGTAAGCATGTGTGTGCTTGCAAGTGAAGAGAACACATGATTAGGATTGAGAATTAAAGGACCTGTTTTCTCAGGAGGCCAGTCAAAAACCTGAGCACACATCTGCTGAAGATTGGTGCGTTGAAACGGATGCAAAGCAAGAACCCTGCAATTTTAAACAAGTTAACAGCTTTTTTCGGACAGTTTCACACTATCTACATTTTCTAAGCAACTTTTTTTTTTTTTGATCAAATTTTCTAAGCATGTTCACAGCAATGTTTCTGAACAAATGAAAAACAGGAGCAATGGAAGGTGACCTATGCACAACTTCAGAGTCAGCTGAATGGCACTTTGGCTTCAAATATGCATCAATAACTTGCAGGAATTGATCATCCCCTTGTAAATTATGTTTCATCCCTACCAAGACAATAATTGTGGCAACAGTTAGACAACCAAAAATTAGAGAAGAACAAATTAAGCATGGCTTTCTCATTTTAATGCCAGTCTAGATTATATGGGAATGTGGAGCCCAATTCTGAAGGGGTCACTAAAGCTACTAGGGTACTCAACTGAGCCAAGATGTGATAAATTATGCTGACTACAATTACAGTTTCTCGTTTGTCTGCTATAAATCAATATACTGTCTAGAGTTAATGGCATTTTCTCCAGTCAGAATGTGATAATCTACATCTTTGTATTGATAATCTACATCTTTGTATTGATATTGATAACATATTGAAATTTGAAACTACTATTCATAAGCCTTATTTTTTCTCTCACCATTGAAGTTAATGTCGCGATCAGACCCATTTTCTTTATTGCTGCATCTGATAATGTGCCCCTGTTGTTTCCTTGAACCCTTTGAATTTTTTGCAAATGACAATCCTTCCGATGCAAGTCTTTGAAGAACAGTATTATCACCCGCAGACTTGACAATCTGGCAGGCTGACTCCTATAAACCAGGTTGGCATTATAGTCCATTAACCAAGCACATCACAAAACCTAAATGGAAATAAGAACTAGAGATACAATTGAACAAAATGAGAATTCTACGTACCGGGCCTAGCCCACGAACTCCTGGGGAGTAGTCACTACCAAGAAAAATGGCCAATGTAATCTGAAGACATGTCATAAGTTATAAGCTACAAAAACTGGAATACTCAATTTACCACAGGAGAGCCAATGCAGTTACTAACACATCAAATGGGAGATGTAAACAGTTGTGCAGAGGCCATGCATACAACTTCCAAGAAAATGGTAAAGAAAGATAAATATGCCAGTTTAGTAGACTTAAAGAGAACCAGGGCCAGCCCAGCAAGGCCACGGGCTGGGCAACCAAAAACAAAATTGTGAACCAAACAACAAAACTATTTTCATTTACAGTTGCTTATCCCGGATCTTATTTTCCATAAATAAACTTAAGTAAAGACCCCATTCTTTTTACTTTTTTACTTTAGTTATTTAATGACAATAAGAAAGTAACCCCTTTTTTATGACTTAATAGTAATTGGGCAACCAAGCTTGGAGTCGGGCTTGGGCAACCCAAACATTGGGGCTGGCCCTGAAGAGAACCATTCCTAAAAGAGAACAGCTCATCTTTATTGACTCAAGATATATCAGATCATTGAAGTCACTGTGGGGGAAAAGCAGAATGAAAAAAAAAAAAAAAAAAAAAAGAGGAACTTTTTTCTTAGAAAATGGTTATTCTATCAGCAAAGTTCTGGAAGGAAAATTACCAAGGAGTTCCTTCCAAACCCAAGTTTTCTCTCAATGTCAGCCATTTCATAGCACACTACATAGCCACCTTCCCCTGAGTTATTCACAAAATATCAGCATTATTTGCCCAAATAAGAAATGAATCAATATGATAAGGCCCATAGTACTATGATTTCGATACTGTAGCAGCAACAAAAAAGCATCTACTCACCAAGGCAAATATCTCTATAAACTGTTCTCGCACCAAACAGGAATATATCAGAATCTGAAGAGAAACATCCGTCCTGGTGGCATGAGAACATTAACAACAATGAAGCAAAGACAATGACTACCACAACAAACTAAGCAACATAATGCGATTGTCACCAAGAGAAACAAAAAGAGGTTTTACTTACACACAAGGACTCTGAGTTCAACAATGCACACTGAGCTTCAGCTTCCTCGACCCTGAATATGGTTTGGGCAGGCGAAGGAGCAACTAAGGGTTAAAGTTAACTTTTGGCATTGATGATTACAGTCTTATACATATTCCTGTAATAGTTACTCTTCCTTCATTTGTAAATATCCATCCTGAGGCGTTACATTCATATACGTTGCAAACCAACTTCTACTTGAGATCTTACAAACAAAAGCAAAATGTTTTCTCCTCGAAGTACACATTTAACGACCCTCATAAACTTTTTATGCAGGTGAGATTTTGCCAATTTTGCTCCAGTGATGGATTCTGGTTTATTTATTATCATTGGGCATCAAAACGAAGGAAATATTGGCAGATGTGTCAAAACCCAGAGAGATATATAAATTTGAAGACAATTTCCTTTGTAGGTTTTCACTTTAGATCGTTAAATTTGAAAATCACGTTCTGCTACTTCTAAAGACCAATATTAAAAAAAAAGGTAAGATCAAAGAAGGAATACATATTCATTCAAGAATTAGATAGTTATCATCATTGACCTTCCATATCCTTTCTTATTCATCATCTTTGCTTTTAATGATTCATACATTCGCAGTTTAGACAAAGATTCTTCCAGAGTAAATCAAAATTACCCATCTAAGCAAGGAATCCCAAGCGCCACACCAAGGAGATTGGCCTCTTTTATCATACAAGAAAACACGGACCCCATATTTCGGCGAAGTGAAGAAACTTCATGTGAATTTGTTTCATCCTGTGTAGCCTGCCTTATTAACGCCAGTTAGAGCAGAATTATCAAAAAAAACTCAAATAAGGGAAGAGAACATCATTTTCCAGGAAGAATCCTACCTCAGTTCCGGACTTCAAACGCCGCCTATAAGTTGACAATTTAATAGCAGGAATTGATCCATCTACAAAACGCACAAAGGTTACATAACTTGTTTGATGTACTTCATCCATATAAAAAAGATAGACACACAATAAACAAATACAGATTATATAGGTTGTACACATTCCCCGTTGAGAAGCTATAGTAAGTAACTAACTCCTGAAATAATTGAACTCTTGAAATTACTCGGTCTTTTGAACTTCTAGGCTTGAAAGAAAAAAGTGAAGCTTTCCATTTTAGACTAAATAACAATACAGTTGCTAACTTTAAAAGGGGATTACCACTGTCATCCTCCACGCTACAAAATTCCCTATCGACAAAAGTTTTGTATTGTACCGATGTTGAACAACTATCCCCACCAACAATTATAGTAAAATCTCTGTGTCACCTAGTTTTCTTGAATCTTGATGACTAGAATGTTTCATCAAAACCTGGTATCCTTGTCGAGATATCTTGTATGCTGATGACATATTTACATGCATTTTACTGACTAAAGGCTGTGTTGATTGACCAGACGAATGGTGAGCAGATATATAATCCCATGGGATTACTACTCATGGGACTAATAGTGATGGAACACGCAACACCACATCTTCTAAGATATTACATGCATGCAGGTATCCAGTATCCATCGTTCTCTAGAAGTAGCTGTCGAATGGATATACGCTCCACCGAAATACTACATTCCAATGCCCGAGATAACCTCCCATAAGACGTGTTATCCAATCTCATGTCTAATCCATCCAATCAAAGGGCAAAAGAGCTAACTAATTGCAGTGTGGGGTCTCCTTTAACACAGTACACTGCATACCAAAATATAACCAGCGATCCAGATTTTTGTAACAATCAGTCACAAGAATTTCCCATTTCAAATTGAAGAAGAAAAAAAAACTTTACAAGATAAACCATATAGTATAGCAACAGAATAAAAAACAAAAAAACACAGAGGACAAATAGGGTGATATAAAATACCAGAAACAAAGATAAGGCTGCAATTCAGAGCAATGAGGGCTCGGAGGCGGTGGAAGAGACCCCTGAGATAAATCTTGTCCTTGAGGGGACAGTGGGACTTGTTCACATTTTGAAGTTGAACCATCCAACACGACAAATCTATGCACACCCTTTTATTCCTAGTACCCAAAGACAAATTCTTTAAGCGTTCGCATAAAGTTGCACAATTACTTCGGTCTAAAGTTTAGGTTTGCGGAAAGAACAAGTGGGTATCTGATCTGAGCAACTATATAGATATCTATATATATATGTACGTATGTACATACACAGAGAGAGAGAGAGAAGGAACTTACTGGAGGTGATGAAGAGGGAGGGTTTTCTTGCAGGATTCTAGGATGTCCCACAGGTTTTTCACCCCCATCTTTGCCCTACTTCTTGATACCAGAGTTCACTGCACTCCGGGCTACAGAATGGGGAGAGACGTTGGGACAACATGGGTCAGTGGACATGTCTTAATTTCTAATTTCCCCCCGTTAGGCCATTCCGTTACAAAAGTTCTGGTGCTTTAGAAAGGTAGGGTTGCAAATCAGAAAGTCCATGTACCACAGAACAGGTATTCAGAATTTGAAATTTCTCGATTGCAATTGGAACTCCCCAATTTTATATAGGGAATTGATATTGACAATTTTTTTTGTGTGCTTGTTTTTATTAGATGAAGTTATCAAACCATTCTTACACTTTATAATTACATTTATCTCTTGTTCTCAACCTAGAAAGCTGATTTGGTAATTTCACTTAATAAAAACAAACAAATGAGTACCAATATTAATTTCTATTTTATAACACAAATTTGAAATTTGAAATCTAAAAATTTCAGCAAAATCATAAAAAAAAAAAAAATCATCCACAATACTTACCTCAACCCTTACCCATTCCCATTTTGGGATTTTAGGTATTTGTTTCCCCATTCTGGAGACAACTCAAACCTTTACCTATTTTTCCAATGGCTACCTTGTTTTGCCGATCATCCCAATACGATGCCATAGTTTCACCGGCCATCTTGATATGATGACGGAGCTTCCAGATCTTTCAATTTGATGCGGGATTTTTTTCCGGTTCTTTTGATTTTGATGCCGAAGCTTCATTGAAGTTGCTGGAGCATCACCAAACCTAGATCTGTTGGAATGTTGCTGAAACTTTCGCCCGGTGCTACTTCTATCATCTCTTATTTATATACTCCCTCCATCCCAGTTTATCGGTCCACTTTAGAAATTCCAACTTATTAGGGGAACATCATTAGTACACTTATCATATTTTTTTC
The DNA here is from genome assembly GCA_020921065.1 of Vaccinium darrowii. Classification (NCBI taxonomy): domain Eukaryota; kingdom Viridiplantae; phylum Streptophyta; class Magnoliopsida; order Ericales; family Ericaceae; genus Vaccinium; species Vaccinium darrowii. The sequence goes on along the minus strand of JAFMTH010000094.1, from coordinate 33,931 downwards.
CTCCTCATTTTATCATTCACAAGTCAAAACCTCATCAATGCATTTAGTTACTTTTTAAAAAGTAAGGGCAAAAGAGTTAACTTGTCACTCTCTTCTTATTACTCTTCAATTGCGACAATCTTTTTGGACAATAAAAAAATAGTATTATTTGGACAAAATATTAGGGATAGCAGGTGTGTGTTAAAAATTGAAATTTTCTACGGAGATGATCCTATTCAAAATTTCAAATTAAGTTTTTAAATACTCGTTGATTTAAGAGTATATTTTTTTTTAAAACATCTCTCAAACTATATACCTGTTGTTTATTTAGCCATTGAATTATCAATTTTGTTTACTTGATCTCAAACTATTGCTTTGCATTCTATTTAGTCAAATAGACGATTTCCGTTAACAAATCTAACGGGAAAAATTCACGGCACGTGCCTAATTTCCCCCAACTCAAGGGATAAAAACGCGATTTCAACTCATATTACCCGCACAAACACCCCCCTTCTCTCTCTCTCTCTCTCTCTCTCTTCTCTGCTCTGTAATTGTGCTCACAGAAGAAAACCCAAACCAGTCCCACACGCTCAAAACCCAGAAGTCGATCACGGAGGCTTGACCTAATCTTCAATGGCTGATCAGTTAAGGCAAGGGGATGAGAGAACTCCAAGCTGTAAGTTGCCACATTCAATGTATTTTCGAATCTGAGTTACCACATGTGAGTTTCTATGTTCTTGTATATGTATAGTGTAGTCATGTCTCCTCCTGAAAATTGATCCCTGTTGTAGTTTTCAATGTTGAATTTGCTTTATTTGATTTAGTGATGAACTGATGATTGATCAACTAGTCATTATCTGTTGTTTTTCTGCTTTTATCCGAATTTCCTTGTTTTAGTGGCTGTATCGGCGATTCGATCAGACACATAACCTGTTTGATTAAATACCTAATTGAAGGCACTAGACTGATCAAAAAAAAAAAAAATAAATAATTGAAGGCACTAGGCAGGCCATTGTCTTCTTTCTTTTTCGTTTTTTGTAGTTCTGGGATCTTGGGAGAAAAATGGTCTCTCTCTCTCTTAACAGTGTTGCTGTCTCTCTGGGTTTTTTTTTTTTTTGCTGCTGTTTTTCTGAAAAATTCTGAAGATCTTAGAGCATCTCCACCCCTTCATCAAATTTTTCACCAAATTCAAATTTGAGTAAAAAACACAAATATCACACTCCATTCCTTCACCAAATTTGGTTTTACTCAAATGTTTCACCAAATTTGCCCATCACTAAATCTACAACCAAATTTTCAAGACTCTTTTTTTGCACTTTTATTTACCCTTTAGCCATTAAATGGTGTGGATTAAATCTCCACTGTACAATTTGAGTAAGGGTTGGAAGGAGTCATATCAAATCAAGTTTTTACTCAAATTTGAGTAAAAATTTGGGTAAAGAGTGGAGATGCTCTTAGAGCAAGTCCAGCCCTTACCCTTTTTTTTTCCCCTCAAATTTGATGCAAAAATTTGGTTCAAAGCTTCATTTGATATGGCTCACTCCAGCCCTAAACTCATATTTTGAACCTCTTCCACCACCTGCCGCCCGCCGCCGCCGTCCTTCCTTCCTTCTACAGTGGCAACGACGACGACCACCAGTGGCAACAACGACGAGATCTGGACGACCACCAGTGACGATGAGATCTGGAAAATCAGATCGTGTTCTGCTACAGTGGCAACAACGACGACCGTGGTGACGACGACCACCACCACCTCTCCTCCAGATCGAGCAAGTGATAATTTTGAAAATTCCTTCTTTTTTTTTTTTTGTCATTCATTTTGAAAATTTTGAAATTTTGTAGTCTCAGGCATTTGAAAATTAATCCAAACGAACAAAAATTTTGAAATTCATTTTGAAAATATTTTTCAAAATAGTGAAGCGAACATGAATTTTGAGAAGAGTTCAAAGCTATGTTTTTGAGACAAGTCCAACCCTTACCTTTGCCCGTGACGACGACGACAACGGTGGTGGAAGGTGGTCCGACGACGACGACGGTGGTGGAAATTTGGTTCAAGGGCTTCTTCTCCCCAAATTTGAGGAAAAATTTGAGTAAAGTTTGATTTGGTATAGGTTTGGTTCAAAGACTGTAGTGAGGTTTTGACTTAGATTTTGAGTTTGGTTTTGGGTTTGAGTCTGGGCTGGAGGTGCTCTTAGGAGAGAAATTAAGTGGAATGACGATTGTACTCTTAGATGGGGTGGAAAAAGGCCATCTGTTAAAGTTTCCGTCCGTGTCCGTTAGCCTAGGACCACATAAAATGCAATGCAATAGTTGGAGGACTAAGTAAACAAATTTTATAATTTGAGGACTAAGTAAACAACAGGTGTATAGTTTGAGGGATGTTTTGGAAAAGAACTCTTGATTTAATTTGGTTACAAAAAAAGGGGCGGACCGGTGAATATGCTTGCCCACTTTCTCCCGCACAGAAATTCCCAAACTTCGTGTTTGGAACTCGACATGGAATTAGAGGTAAGAACGCCTTCTCTCTCTCGCGGCTCAAATTGAAGAAAAACAAGAGCTTAACCTTGTTGTTGTTGTTGTTGTTGTTCTTCTTCTTCTTCTTTTCCGGATTCACATACGCATAATCAAGCGTGGCAACTAATCGAGACTTTGAAGGAAGATTTCAACAATAGGACCAAAGGAAAAGTGATTTTGGAAATCCTAACTCGTTGGTGAAATCAAAACCTTAGGTAAGCTTTTCCCCAATATGACAAGCCCCCAGGGAGTAGATTGCTTGGGTGTGCATAGCATGGGGTAAGTTTGAAGCCCTAAATGTAAAGTTGTCCAGTTTACCATGAAGGTTTGACAAAAATTAAGTATTTAATGAATTTTTGCCTGGGTAAGGATGGTTGTTTATTTTTTAGTTGGGTTGCTTAGAGGAACCACCCAGCTTGAGGAGCAAATCCATTTAGGCAAGAGAGAAGAAGATTCTGGCATATAGAGTATTGAAATTTTATGTATTCGCAGTTCTTATGTCCCTGTTTCTTGGATTCGGGATTGCCTCGGCTTTCCCATTGTTTTTAGCTGTTGGTAAGGTTCCACTTGAGATGGACCCGTATTACCTTGGCACCAAATTTCATAGCTGACCAGACCTTCTTTGGTGCCTTTTGTGTTTGCTGCTGCTACTGTTGATAGCAAGGCATTCTGTAAATAGCGTACAGAATGAAGGCCTTGAACATTGAATATCATCAGCTAGCTTAATATTCGTATCTCTCTCTCTCCAATGTTCTCCTGGCTCCATCATTTAGAAATATCATCAAATTTGAAGATACTGAAGATGTGAAATTCGCAAGTGGTGGCTAGCTCATGCGGTAGAGCTCTTGATGCGCCACACTGCATCTCGGGATCAAGTCACATTCCCCCCCTCCCCCCATGTAATAGATTAGGAATGACGAATGACCAAAAAAAAAAAGGAGATGTAAAACTATATATTAATTATTTTTGCATCATGTACGTTGATTTTGTGTTGTGGTGACTTGTGAGACTCTTGGACTAGACAACCAAAACCAAGACATGTTTGGGTGGGGAATTAGGAAATGCTGTTTCTTAGTGCTCCCCAATTTACAGAATCTAAAACAATTCTGTCTGCTGGAAAATTAGGATTCCGTAATCCCTCTCCTTTTATTACTGTTTTATCTTAATTTTCCATTTTTCTCCCTAGTATGTCATTCTTCTTCTATGCCTGGTTGAAGAATAGCTCTTCACAGATTCCAAGAAGTTGTAGTTAGTTAGTGAAGTCTTTGTCTGCTCATTCTTTTATTCTATTTTTGCTCTTCGTTGGGGTAAAATATCCAAACTTCATTTTTGTGTTTTGGACGCATGCAGATGAAACTATAACTTTGTATTAAGCGAAGGCACAAAGAGTTGAAGAGGGGAAAAGGCGTATGAATGAGTGTGTGTGCTGGTGCAGTTAATGTGAAACAGAATTTATGGGGATTATAAAAGATGGGACTATTTCGGGAAACTTTCCAAGTACTGAGGCTTTTGCAGTTCACTACCCTGGCTATCCTTCATCAACCACACGTGCTCTTGAGACTCTTGGAGGAACAGAAGGGATCCTCAAGGTATGTGACCCAGAACGCATGTGGTTTATGCATCGGTTGTCTATGTAATGGTACACTGTTGTTCTTGAGTTTACTGTGAATCTAATAATGGTACACTGTTGTGCCCAACCTCTACAGCACAATTGGATGTTACTGGACAAGGCCTTTGACAGATTTGTCCTGAGGTGTCTTGAATAGGTACTCAAGGTGTTATTCACCTCGTTTATTTAGACAGTTTGATTTTTTGGACCCTTATAGAGCCATGAGAGGGGAAAATATGCCTTAAGAAACAAAGCTTTGGTATGAAAGCTTAATCGTACGCCTAGCAAAGGGAATTTCCTATTGGACAGTCCAGCAAAGCTGAGTGGCTGGCGAATTCACCTTAGAAACTTGCTCCCGCACTCCCAAGTCAGACTCACCCAGGAACCTCGCTTCCATCAAGAAAGGAACCTACTCCCAACTAGGATAAAACCTACTAGGCATATAAATCCCAAAATCATTAAAAGTAAAATCTCCCATGCAATAGAAAATATGAACTACTGATGAGATAAGAGGAAAACATCAACTCAAATTTGCTCGAGTATTTGGTATAAATATTATATTTATTTGCATGTACTTGCTAAAGCACTCCCTTTTGTCTCATTCTTTCTCCTCGCTCTCCTCCCTCTTCCTCCCACTTTTCAAATCTCTCTCTCTCTCTCTCTCTCTCTCTCTCTCTCTCTCTTGTTAGTTAAGATCATCCCTAAAACTAGCACACTAAGACACTTCCAAATTAACACATGCCAAAACACCAGATCCAGATAGTGCACCCATTGGAGTACCAAATACACTAATAACACTTTTTAAACACCCATTGAAGATGCTCTAAAACAGTATTTGCAGTTGGCACGGACTACGAACTATAACCGTTACTTGTATCACATACTTAAATTTTTCCTAAATGCTCTCCGGGACAGTGCTGGCTTGCCAAGAAACAACAAGTGAGAAAGTGAGTAAGATGGGTGTAGCTCAGATGAGAATGTTGAGATGGATGTGTGGTGGGAATAGAAAAGATAGGATTAGAAATGAAACTGTCCGTGAGATGGTTGGTGTGGCACTTATAGAGTAGAAGTTAAAAGTAAGTAGACTAAGGTGGTTTAACACATCTACTGTAGATGTTGTAGTTAAGAGAGTTGATATGATATTTGGGTAGCAGCCCCGGCCCTGAGGCTAAGCACACCAAGCGGTGGCTTAGGGCCCCGCAAAATAGGCCCAAAATAAGTTAACTAATTTCAATTAAATAGGCTCATTGAAAAACTAAGGGCCTAAATGTTTTTATAAGCTCAAAAGTGGAGCCATCCTATAAGGGAAAAGAAAATTGAAAACTACATAAAACAAAACGTCAAAACTGAAAACCCAAATCTCGGGTTCCACTTCATTTATATTCTTATTCTCTTTCTCTCTCTTTGTCGCTTATGTTCTGTGCCCGAAGTTTCCAATCCCAAATTCAAATCAAATTAAAACCTAGAAAGATTGTTAGCACTAAGGAGCTCGAAGAGTTAACACGTAATATTGGAAAAAGTAGCTATACCATATCATTTATGATGCAGACTGAAACCTGCAAGGGTAGGGATAGTCCCGGGATGCCACTCGACCGGGGGTAGCAGATGTCACTCAACGCTACTAATCGCGGATGTCACTCGACGCGTCCAAGCCACACGCTTGATTGTAGGAGGAATCACTCAACTCCAAGCAAGAAACACTTGCGAATATTTCCTTAAACTCAAACTCTTTCATTTCCTTTCATTAGAATACATATAAATAGGCATTACATTAGATGACTCTTCCCAAGACTTAATGAAGTATAGACAAATTCCAACACTGACCATTCAATTTCCTAGACAACCCTTCATCTACCGGCATAAAGATAAACCTAGAACAATGTGCATAAAGAAACTAACTCATGCATATGTGTGCCAAATTAAAAATTGACTCTAAAAAATACTTTGACTAGACATTAAAGACATGAACTCTTCGATTCAGCCACCATCATTATGCTCCTGCATCAATTTACAATTTCGGCCTAAGTTTTCTTTCGTCCATAGCTCCGCTATCGATTCTGATTCAACCAACTGGGATGCAATTTTTTTTTTTATTGAATTGTACTTTTGCCTTCTGCAGCAAAACTAAATTATGCAAGTTTGATTGATTTATTTGCCTTTAAAAATGAAAGAAGACCGATGTTCAAGTGATACTTATTAATTATTGCAATGTTAAGTAATTTTTGCGACTTTGATATTCAAATTCTTGTAAGGTTTTAAGTTTGGGATGATTTGTATTTTATGAAATTTAGTGTTTCTTTAAATGTGGAGGGCCCCATATCGATTTTGCGCGTAGGGCCTCAGAAATCTCTAGGTCGGGCCTGTTGGGTAGTAGCGCTACGAGGAGAGGAAGGCCTAAATTGACATTAGATGTTGTAGTGCAATGGTAAAGACTTATTCCAATAATCTTAAGGTCTTGTGTTCGAGCACAGCCACTTTGTGTATTATTACCAAAGGTTAGGCTTGTCCTCAACATTCCCTTTGCAGACACCCATTAATGAGTATCAACTGGGCGCTGTTTAAAATTTTGAAATTTTACGCCGTAGTGCGTAAGGATATGAGTATACTAAATTTATGTAGCCCTTGACAAAGCTCAATGGTAAAAAAAAAGGATTCATGTAGCCGATCCCAATTGATTGCAACATAAAGCTCAGTTTGGTTTGATTTGGCTCCCCGTTGCTACCAAAATAAGGAGCTTCTGTGATCCTCTGTATGTCGCCTTCACCCCTGCTTTGTGCAACTAAGTTTTGACCCATGCTCTATTGGATAGATTTGGTTTTTACAAATGCACGGCCCCCAGAAAGGAAAAAGAGACACAAGAATATATTGTTGTTTACCAGCTCTTACAATGGAGCTTCTTGGCCCTCCTTTTTATTTGATTTTTGTTTTATGGACCTTGTTGGTTCTCCGTCTGATTTGACTATTGTTTGTTGCTAAACCATTGCTATAGTGTCATATGTGCGTGACTTATAAACATGCACATTGGAGAATACTGAAATCCATGAAACCCACACTTCTTTTCCCATAAACTTGCTAATGTTTGCTGGGCCATTATCTGCAGGCTCGTAGCTTGCAGTCAAACAAGTTGGAGCTCCATTTTCGCCCAGAGGATCCTTACTCACACCCTACTTTTGGGGAGCTTCAACCCTGTAATAATTTTCTATTAAGGATATCTAAAAGGGATAGGAATGGCCAAAATGCTAAGGACTCTGACAAGGTATCAGAACCTGTGTCAGAAGACGAGATCAATAGTAATCGTACAAGTTTTCCCCAATCTGTCAAAAGTGATCAAGTGAATGAAAGTCAAAGTGCTTCAACTAGTCTACCGGCAGAAGTGGAGGCACAGTTTCCTCAAGAAGTGCAAGATGATCTCTCCGCTGATATAGTTTGTCGAATCTCAGAGGCTTATCAATTCAATGGTTAGAAAGGATTTGGTTGTTGGTTGTTAGTTTGCATTCTAGGTTCTTACTTTTTCCTTTTGTAAATTTTCCTTGTCATTTTGTTTTTTATTTTTGGTCATTTCTTCGCCTGTGTGCTTTTTGTTTTTTAAGGAATGGTAGATTACCAGCATGTTCTTGCTGTTCATGCGGATGTTGCTCGGAGAAAGAAGAGAAACTGGGCAGATATGGAACCTCAATTTGGTCAGTCTTCCATCTTTTATGGTTTGTAGAATGCAAATAAAATTGAATTGATTATACTTGGGTATGTCCAAATTTCCTCCTTTGTGTTCAACTTTATAGAGAAGGGTGGTCTTATGGACGTGGATCAGGAGGATTTGATGATTCTAGTGCCTCCACTTTTCTCAATAAAAGATGTACCAGAGAAAGTAGCGTAAGATGCTTCAAATTGTTTCGTTTTCTTCTTGAACTTAGTTATTCCAATTTATTAAATTCAATTTAATTCCGAAATAGTCAAGACTAGAAGCCTTGGTTTGTATCTTGATCCGTGGACTGTGGTAAGTAAAAAAACATGGATCATACACTAGCATCCTTTGAAGTTGATTTGACCTAGCTTTATGGCCTTCCAGGTTAAAACCATCAGTAAGCATGAGCTCGACCAAAAAACAAAAGGGAGTTGTACAACACCGTTGGGAGGTATTTTTGTCATGCTTCCAAGTATAAAATTCTTTTAGTTTACAACTTAAGTGTTATAGTTACTTCTCATTTGTGTGCATTTAGTTTTATGCAAAATTAACATTTAAATGCCCCTCAAAAGTAAGTAATATATCCTGCTTTGGACCAAGCCATTATTCCGAAAATCGGTAAATACAATCAACATTAAGAATCTCATCCTTGGGCCCAAAACAAGCAGGGGATGGAGTGACACATCCAGAAACTGTTTCACTGTGACAAAATGCACCACCTAACCTGTTGTAGTAATTTATTAAGCTACATATTTTTTTATTAGCTGATTAAGGTGTAGGTGGTGGCACAAAGGATGATTAGTACACATGGGCATGAACATTTGTTCATGCTGTAATGTACTTCCATTGGTTGTGGAAGAGTTGCCTTTGTTCGTTATATTTTGAAGTGAAACATTCAGTACCATTGTAAGTTGTACTTTACTGCATTTGTGCAATTTAGATAGTGCAATAAGAATTTTCACTATTTCTGGAAGAGTCTCCTTCCTTGTTGCCTGATTTTCTCAGTGAATCTTTGCCTATGCGAGTACTTACTCTTGACGTTGTGCGAGTACTTACTCTGATTTTCTACGCGATTAATTACTCTGATTTTCTCAGTGAAACTGCTTTTTCAAGTTCACATGATCTTGTCATGAAAATTTTAACTTTTTGATTGAAATATATCTATGTTTTCCGTCGTAGTTTTGGGTAGCCAATTGTTTGACATCTTTACTGGAATTCCGTATTAAATCTTACCGTAGTTTGTTGAGGGACTAAGTCATTTTTCATTTCATCTGGTGCAGATGGAAATAGAGCCAAGCCTTGCAATTGACTTTTACATAAAAGATATCCTAATTGCTTGCTTGATTAATTCGTCACGCGTTGACAACTGGGATGCGTTCGAATTCCTATTTTTCATTGGATGTTTTATTATTTGCTCTCTGAAGTCTGAAGTCCATTCTATCTTAGTTTTGCTCATCATTTTAAATTTACGTTTTCATTTTGGTAATTTCCTGTTATATAAGAGGACATGCATCAAATGAAAACTAGATGCAAGATGCCTTTAACAAGGAAACGAAAAAGCAATTAACCAAAACCATATTTGTGTTTTCTAAAGGAGGTTTGCTATCTGTCTTCCACTCTTCCTTTTGGGCTAGAATGTTGTTCTTTCAAGATATTGCTTGGTTTTATTGGAGGGATTGGTGGGTAGTACGTGTCTGGTGTTTTTTTTTTTTTATATTTGTTTTTGTATCTTTGTGTGGACTTTTTGCCTTATGTATCTCTTTTTCTATACCTTTGTTTTGATAGGTTTTTGCTGCTATTTATGAAAAGGATCATGTTTTTACCAATCTAGCGCAGTTTAACTGTCCTAGTAACTCATTCGACTTGGCAATAACAGTAGGATGAAGCCACCTGTGGTAACTCATTCGACTCTTTGCTTTGGGCTAGACCCTCTTAGCTTTAAAACTTGCCATCTCTGGGACAGGATATCAACTTTACAGTAGTGCATATGATTACAGAAATAATACCCGATTGATACACTTTCTTGTCCATGATTTGTGTGAATATATGGAAATACATGTACTGTATATCTTGCTGTCTAGTTTTTGTGGCACTTAAATCATTCGTACAGATTCCTAAGAAAGTGTCTTGGGAGAAATACATACCTGAAAACTCGGAGCAATGGAAGTGTCAAATGGCTGTATGTAAGTTGTTTGATGAGCGTCCTATATGGGTCAAAAGATCATTAGCTGAGCGCTTGCTTGACGAAGGTGTACAATTTGGGGATTATACACTTAGAAGGTGGGTTTGCTTAGATTTGGCCAATGTATTATAGAAGTATGTGTTGATTATAATTGATGAACTGAATGGTATCTGGCAATTGGATATGGTATTCTACACTGACCTTGTATTTTGTTTTTTCTTACAGGCTTCTTTTCAGAGCAGCTTATTACTTTTCAAATGGGCCATTCCTTAGGTTCTGGATTAGAAAGGGTTATGATCCTCGCAAAGATCCTGAATCTCGCATGTAGGAGTTCTGCCCTGATAAAATAAATGTTCCTATTCTATCTGTATTTGTATCTGGGTATGTCTGATGTACTTTTATATGACATTCTATTTTTATGCTTACCCTATGACTGATTTTCTTGATCAGATATCAAAGAATTGATTTTCGGGTCCCCCCATCATTACGAAGCTATGATGCTAATGTAACTACTGGGTAAGTTCCATCTTCAAGTTTTACCCATCTTGGACAAGTTTGTTGTTATGTAGGCTCCGTTTGTTTGGACGTAGAATATTTTCCTGGAAAATGTTTTACCTATTTGTGGGTGTTTGGTTGTGCAAAAAATAAAACAAATATTTTACCAGGTAAAAGATTTTACGTCATAAGGATGAAATTGTTTTCCGCTTGAAAAGGTGGTAAGTTGTTTTTGGAACGCTGGGATGACACTTCTCGACTTTACACCAAGCTCCTCCACAGCCCCCAGTCCATCCACCTAAGCCTATGCTTTCTCAATATCTGTTTATCAATTCAAACTTCAAAGACTGGAATAAAACTTTCCTTGTGGAGCAACTATCAACCAAACATCGGAAAAGGGTAAATAATCTACTTGCCCCTTAAACTATTCGAAAAATGTTTATTTCCCCCTTTAACTATCAATTGCATTTACTTGCCCCTTTAACTATGTAAAAACTATTTAGTTCGTCCATTCCATCAATTCCATCCATTTCAAAGTTACCAAAGAGGGTATTAAGGTCATTCACCTACTGCTATATCTCTTCTCCTCCTCTCTTCTCTCTCTGCTCTCTCTCTCCCGTACCCCTCCCTCTCATTTCAAAGTTACCAAGGAAGGCCTTCCCTTTTCTTTCAAGCGGCATAGAGAATTAATAACATGGGAAGCTGACTTGGCAAGAGTATTAATTACATTAATTGCTTCATCTGGGTTCTCACTTTGTGATCAGCCAAAGTAAAAAAAAAAAAGAAAGGCCATTTCTCTGCATCTCTTCTCTTTGCCACTGAAAACCAGTTCGGGCTTTGCTTGGTTTTGAGACTTTTATCCTAGTCTTGAAACTTAAGGTATGGAATGTAAAAATTCTAATAGAAACGAGAAGAGAGAGCTGATCGTCTTCTCAAAGTCGCTGCCGGAATCCATTTCATCGAACTCCGACACAGCGGCGTCGGCACGGAGGCTGTTGATGATTACTTCAAAACCCAACTTGAGCACTACGGTCAGCATGCACATGGTGATGCATTGACACTTAAATCTGTTCAATAGCCTTTAACAACAATAACAGTACAACAATGGCGTCATCGTCTCTCTCTCTCTCTCTCTCTCTCTCTCTCTCTCTCTCTCTCTCTATATATATATATATATATATATAGACAGTGAGCTTCCTATCCAAACCACTAAATCCGGACCTACCGTCCGGACCTCACTTTCCGGACCAAATTTCGACGATCTAAACCGTTAGATGTGTTTAAAACGTGTTTTTGTGCATTTTTATGAAAAACTGCTCCGATCAAGCCCTTTCGGGTATTTTTTTTTTGCCAAATCCTCGCGTTAGACCTTAAAAACATGTTTTAAACACATTTAACGGTTCAGATCATCAAAATTTGGTCCGAAAAGTGGAGGTCCGGACGTTAACAAGTTGCGGGAGTTTGGACCGGAAGTTTACTCTCTCTCTCTCTCTCTCTCTCTCTCTCTCTATATATATATATATATATATGATCGAGTAAAGTAAAGTGGGTTTGCTAATTGATTAGGGTTTGGGAGGAAATTCTTGTTTTACCCTTCAGTTGGCTCTCCTTTTTTGTTTTTCCATCCAACTAACGTTAAAATTGGATGGAATGGATGAACTAAGTAGTTTTTACTTAGTTAAAGGGGCAAGTAAATGCAATTAATAGTTGAAGCAAACAGAGCCGTATTAGTTGCTGTGGTGCCCCACTTTGACTTTGTTTCGGATAACCTAATTCACTCACATCAAACATTTTATTCGTTAGGATAGGGCAATTTAACATCACTACTAAAAGGAACATGTCTTATGACTCTTAGACAAGCTAAAATGCTAGTGGCCGTAATGTATTCCTAAGCATATTGGGGGGGGGGGGGGGGGGGGGGGGGGGGATGGCACATTGCTAAAAACTAAACCGTGTAAGGGATGGTAATCTTGACCGAACCGATGGGTACCCGAACTGTAACCGATTTTTTTCCCGTGGGTATGGGTGTGGTTTAGAGGGAGGGATAACCGAACGGGTTCGGTTCGGTTATGGTTTGACCTGTGACCTGAACCTACACCCGAACAGAACCGAACCGAAACTTATAAATTATATAAGAAACCTTAGGTATATTTTGAAAGTACACCATAACCCCTTGTATATATATGACATCCACATCCTAGGGTTTCTCATTCTCATATCAGATTTCACAACAGACGAGAGAGGGCCGAGAGGCGACTGGCGAGACTTGGAGGGCTCAGGCAGCGACTGCCGACATCCTAGGGTTTCTTCTTCTTCAATCCCCTTCTCTAGAACCTGTTATAGAGGATTTGCTTTCACGTTTCTAACCAGATATGGTGTGTTTATAGCCCCGCTGCATTTTGAAGTTGTAGAACATGGTCCTATTTTGCCCCCAAAATGAGCCTCATTTTTAGTGTAATAGTTGATCCAATATGGTTATTGGTAAAGCTTGATGTGTATAGTATCCCTGCGCAAAATCAAGCCGACTGGATGCAAAAAAGAATGTTATAGTTGAAAGAAATTCTTGTCTGATCATTTAGAAGATCAGGTACTATCTTTAAAGAAGAGTGATTTGTACCGTCTTTAGTAGATTTGTAACTCTGAAGAGTGATTTTATGAGTGAATTTTTGGCTTGAAAATCTGGGTTTTGCTGGCTTCAATCTGAAATTTGCTTCATTTACCTGGAAATGAAAAGAGATTATTCGGGGCCCCAGCCGGTTCGGGACCCAAACCCGTTTGGTTCGGGTATGGAGCTTATTTTCTCACCCAGTTCGGTTATCGGGGTGGGTAATAGTATCGCGGTTCAGTTCGGGGGTATACCAATATCCACCCCGATCCACCCCATTGCCATCCCTTTATTTATTAATGATGATATTGTACTTTCTGGGCCACATTACATGTGTATTTCCCTGGTGTGTCAAAACCACAACATTTCTCATTGAAGCCAGACACTAAGTATGAATTTTTTTTGTGTTACCAAGTTATCCTTGACATGTATGCTTGATTCAAATTACAGATAACTTAGGCTATTGTACAAAAAATGACGGCGTTGCATTATCCGGCATTGGTAGGTCATAGCCAGCCCAAGCAGCCTCTAAGCACATCTCGGATACAGCACTGGCTACTAAAATAATGCCATTATGAATCACCATTTGCCTATTGGTATACTCAAGCATCCCCTTGGTACATTCATATTCGGTTTTGGCATAGCAAATATTATAATCTATTCTTCCATCCCACATGTTAGAGAATGATAATTAGGGGTGAGCACATAACCGAAAAATCCGATCAAACTGACTGGCCTAATCTGAACAGAAGGCTATCGGATCCTTTGGAATCCTTCAGCGGTTGAGATTGGTCTGCTTTTGTTGAATTTTGCTGGTTTTCAGACAGGTAGCAGGTGATGGCTGAACAAAACCGCTTCTCCCAAACTGACACAGATACCGCGTTACGTATATCTTATTTTCTCTTCTGCGTGACAGGTTTCTAGATGCTATTCAGATTGCTCTGATCTCGTTTGGACCTTATCTCTCTGGCTCGCCTTGTGCATCTCTCTCTCTCTCTCTCTCTCTCTCTCTCTCTCTCTCTCTCTCTCTCTCTCTCTCTCTCCTCTTTTTGCTTATATTTGTTTCATGATTAAAAAATTGTGAGAACCTAGAACACATATGAAGACATTTCTCACAACGGAGCGCATGGAACAGGGAAACTCGTATGAACCCTAGTCGCAGCTCTAAAGTGGGTCAGCGAATCCTCGACCAGATTGGAGTGTGGCTGCGACATGGAGCTGTAGGATTTGTCTATATTTTCCCTCTCCAGTTCGATTCCTACTTTGAACAGTTATCCCTCTGAACCCTCTGATCTGCATCACAGAACCCTCTCCCTCATCTCACTTCTATTTTCCCACTTCCATCGGTGGAACCCCTTTCCACGTCCATGCCTTTGCAGTTCGATTTTTTGTTACATTTTTGGGGTTTAGATTGCTAAACCTCTGAAATTTTTTATGATTAGGAAGAAATAAAGAGGAAAAGGCCAACCAGTGTAACCTGGCCAAATCTGTTTGATCCAGTTTGTTTCAATTTCGTACAGTCCACGGGTCAGAATCGGATGCTCATTTCCCAAATCTGAAGTGGTCATCTCGGGTCGCAGTGAGCAGTATAACCGTCCCAGCCTGACCCGTGCTAACCCCCCAAGTTATGATAACCTTCTGGCACCCTCAAGTCCCTAGCATGCAAATAAGAAGTATGAGCAGACATAATCGCACCATTATATGTGTGTTATTGTCAACAAAAGATGTCGTAAGAGGGCTTAAAAGCATGACTCATTCCTCTGTCTGGTGTTTCATCTGTTCTGCTCTTTTTATTCTGATTCTATGTAATTTAATCAATTTGTTATCCATCAAAGCCCCACAATTGTAATTGCTCTCATCCAAGCATTTTCTGTTCAAATCTTTTAGATCTTCTTCATGGTCTTCATTACTGGACAGCTTGATGATTGTGCTTACTATTTGCGGTTCATAGCTACTTATTCCATTTTCCAGCAAAATGATTTACTTTTGTATCACTTAGGTTGAAGCATCGATGGGAAGATATATGCTCATTTCGGGTTTTTCCTTACAAGTACCAAACTTCGTTACAGCTTTTTGAACTTGTGGATGACTACATTCAACAGGAGATAAGGAAACCTCCGCAACAGGCTTCTTGCAGTGTAAGTTTCCAGTTCAATTGATGGTTTTGAAGTAGTAACTTCCTTTGAGCTAAAAGACAGCCAAAAACTTTGAAAGTGTAGTTATTGTTTGTATCGGGTATAATCAGTTCTTGGCTATTGTATTTATTGCCATCCTAATTGGGTAAAGATGCCGAGGAATAGGCTCAACAGTGTAAGCCAAGCTCTCTCAAACCTTGCCTTAGGCTTAGAGCATCCTCATTGGCCTAATCAAAATTGGATAACCAAAAGTTGCCACATCAAAGTTATCCATTTAGAGGTGGCTAAAGTTAGCAATGTCAAGTCCCACATTGATGTTTTTTGTACCAAAACAAACCGAGCCTTATGTCCCAATCAATTGGGGTCGGCCACATGAATCTTTCTCCTCCATTGAGCTCTGTCAAGAGCTGTTTGCTCACTTAAACCTAATAGACTCAAATCTTTGAGCACTACCGCATTTAAAATCAGTTTGGGTCTTCCCCTCCCCGGAGCATTTCTATCCAAAGCTATCCTATCCGCTCTCTTAACCACAGCATATGCTGGTCTACGGTAGACATGCCCAAACCACCTTAGTCTATTCTCTCTCAACTTTTCCTCTATAGGTGCTACATCTACCATCTCGCGGACTGTTTCATTTCTAATCCTGTCTTGTCTAGTCTTACCACACATCCACCTCAACATTCTCATGTTTTTTGTCCATAACCAAAAACAATGGACTCCCCATCACTTTTCCAAATTTGGATAACGAAAACTTACCACATCACTTATTCAAACTACAAAAAATAGTTTTTGAAACTCTTTTTTGAAATAATATTTTGAAAAAGAAAAACTGTATTTTGAAAAAAAAAATTCAAAAAAAAAATTTAAGAAAACAGTGTTGAACAGTTTTTTGGAAAAAAAAAGTTATTGAAAAGAACAGTTTAAAAAAAAAGTATTTCGAAAAGAAAAAACAGTTTTTAAAATTTTTGTGTAAACAGATTTTAAAAAACAGTCTTTGAAAAAGAATAATTTTTTCGACAACGTTGTAGAGAGAGAATGGAAGAGAGAGAAGGTTTTTGTTATCTTGTGTAATGTTGAGTGTACTTGATTGGGTAGATGTGGGGTCCACTAAATTTGATTATTGCCAAAAAGTTGCTAGTTTTGGTTATCCAAAGGCTGAAATTTGGTTAGTTGCTAAGTGGTTGCCAAGTTTGGTTGTTTCAATGTGAGCACTTTTTTGAACAAACATTGCTAACTTTAGCAATCTTTTGATTTTGTTGGGCCATTATGGATGCTCTTAGGTACCAACTCCCTTTCACTTGGAGAATTAGATAGACGTTCAAACAAATGGAGACAAAAAAAAACGTGGAGATAGAGCCATGTAACATATGCAGTTGAAAAGACTTATTGCAAGAGTGCAACTGCTACCACAAAGTTTATTTAACCATGTTAGACAACTAGTTCCTTAAAACTCTTGCAAAAATATAGAAAGCCCATTTAGACACGATACCCTTTAATGCTAAAAACATTAAACCCAAAACAGTGTTCAGCGTGCTTTTTCTTTTGTAGCTTTTCATATCCAGGTTTTAGTGGTGACAATGGAAGGAGGGAGATACAAGCGGTGATGACAAAGGGAAGAAGATTATTTGGAGTTCCATTGTTGAAATGAGATTCATATTTTTGTCCATATTTTATAACTATATCAGAGAGAGAGAGACCCAAAACAGTGTTCAGCGTGCTTTTTCTTTTATAGCTTTTCATATCCAGGTTTTAGTGGTGACAATGGAAGGAGGGAGATACAAGCGGTGATGGCAAAGGGAAGAAGATTATTTGGAGTTCCATTGTTGAAATGAGATTCATATTTTTGTCCATATTTTTATAAATATATCACAGAGAGAGAGAGAGAGAGAGAGAGAGAGAGAGAGAGAGAGAGATTTACTGACTCAGCGATGGCAGTTGGGGTTGACGTCCATGGGCTACTTCGGTGGTGTAGGCCTGCTGGAACTTCTAGTTAGAGAAAAGAGCAGAGTAGGGCCTATTAGTCAATCTTTCAGCTATTGTGTCAAATTTCCTCTTTTGGCATTGTTTTCCTTCACTTCACAAATGACAGGAGTTCCACATTACAACTTGACCGCACAAGCCTAAGGGTTGACTAATGTCCATTTTTGTTTTCCAAAGGTAGAACCATTATACAAAAAGAAACTACACGTGAACATACATAACAGTGGACTCTAAAGTCTCTTCAAGTTGACATAAAGAAAGAACTTTGCCTGTAAGCTTGGAAATAGGTGTTATTTCTGGTCAAAGCTTCCCTATTATGCTCTGCCCAAACAAACCACAACACTGCCAAGGGGGCGAAAAAGCAAGCCTTCTTCCTGCTTCTACAGTGTCTCACTTCCCTCCCAGAGAAAAAGAACTTCCGCCACTTTCAGCGGCAACACTCATTCCACCCCCGACATAATAAAGATCAATGACCATCACCTCCCTCTCTAGATCAAAATGAATAAGGAGATGGGCTAGAGGATCTCCCATCATGGTTATCCAACAACAATTCACATGAATTTTCTTTATGGAATCTAGTTACCTATGGGTGCAATTCGCATGAATTTGCTTTATTGCAATCAAGTTACCTATGGGTTTCCCCATGCAAAGAAGCGAGGGAGTTTTGATTTCCACCCTTTCTCTCCAAGAAAGATGACCAACTAAACTGTTATATTAACACGTGAGGTTTGCTTAAATTTTTTCCTGATTCAAGTTCAACCATGACAAACTGTCCTTCCCCACACCAATCCAAAAAAATAGCATTTAGGTGCTCAAGAAATTAACTTCGGGAAACCAATTTTAGTTGATGTTGGAAGAAAGCAGGAAGCTAAGCTAATGGATTTTCAAGTTCTCATTGTGAGGCGAAGTCTCACATTGCCTGGTTATGAAAGTGTCGAGTCTAGTAGATAATAAGCTTGATCCCTCACTTCAATAACTTGCTTTAGGGACTGAGTCCTACTCAAGTCAGTGTAACATGGATCAAATCAAGAGTATCTCGATTGGGTAGGGTGTGTACCCCTCGCTATGTTGAGTGAGCACACTGCGTGTGGGGCAGGGTTGTCCCTCCCTCACCGTGACGAGTGAGCAAGTTGCATTTGGGGGCGGTGTAAAGTGAAGTCCCAAAATGTCTTAATATGTAAGTGTTGTGCAGTGCAGTAGATGATGTCGGTTCTCTTTAACCAACAAGATCAATCTCTTTTTTTTCTTTTTTTGTTCCATTTACTTGTGATTGGTGTTGATTGACATTGCTCATCTACTTTTTTAAACTGATCCAACTATGGAAACTTTACTAGGCTTACTAAAATGTCAATTTTGTCTTGCCGCTCAGATTTCGTTTTGCTTTCGAAATGTATTATTTTTTTTCTGTTCAAGTATCGTAAGCATTTCTCTATGCTTGCCCAGAAGAGAGAAAGGGAGAAATAACTGGAAATAAGTGAGACAAAAATAGTGCCTGTGTAAAAGCAAAACTGTGCAGAACCAATTTTTTGTGTGTTCGTATGGGGGGTTTTTATTAATCATTTAAAGCCCCCGGTTTATGTCCTTGTATTTGTGGTGGTGGTGGTGGTTTTGGTGTGGGGTAATGTGTTTTGTACATTTCAAGTGAAAGGATGCATCCTGCCCCTGCGTCTACCGTTTTGCAACAATGGATAGTATTATGGATTCGTTGCCTGCATTTTGTGCACTTGTGTTGTTGGGTTAATGACTGTGTAACAGACTTCCATCAGGGTTTGTTGGAAAGTTTGGAGAGTTGTTCTGGTTGTCACGATCACTTGTCATTTACTTGACGTACTTACATGGTCCGTTGTGCATGCATGCTATTTTCTCAAAGGATATAAAGCTTCTTATTTTAATATGGATATTTGGTTTCTAGTGTGCAACAGGATGGTTCCCATCAAGTGTGCTTGATAGCTTGAGGTTATGTGTAGCTGTGAGGTTCCTCTCAGTATACCCCAAAGCGGGTGCAGAATCCTTGCTAAAATCTGCTTCAGAACGCTTCAACAAGTCAAAGAGGATGCAGGTTTATGCCAAGGACAAGAGGCTTGATGAAGAGGTTCAAGTTCAACAAGCCAATGAAGGTTAAAATTATCTACAATGCTTTGTTTCTGATTCTTTTGTTATGCTAGATTTTGTTTTTATTGTGTACAGCGCCCTTTTCATATTTCTCAGTCACCTCGTGCATCTTTTTTCGTAGAATGTCTTTTCTCTTCTCCATGGTTCAGATTCAATTCTCCTTTTTTCATTAAATTGTGGTGTTTGCTTTTGAGTATCAATATTGTAGAGACACTAAACAAGTTACAATCTGCACTAAATGTGCATGTGGCAGTCTTTTGTGGATGAGCCTGCCCATGTATTGCAACAGGTGTTGCCATGTGAACATTTAGTGTATTAGTTCGTAAACTATTTATTGTCTTTAGCATTCCTCCTTAAATATTCCTTTTGTGTGGCTTAACTTACTCTTCTTCCGGCATTAATAGTCTTCACTGTTTAAGTTTTGTACTCCATCTGGTTTGGTTTCTCTCATGTATTAGCCATATTCGTTGGATCAATATTGTGGTGCAGAAATGGAAGGCAATGAAGATAAAGAGGAATTGGATGGCGATGGCGATGATGAAGATGAAGATGAAGAGGTGGAAATTGATGATGACAATGTCGAAGAGGAGTTGGACCCAAATGAAGCATTTCATGTGGTAAATTGTAGCCTGTTTTATTTTCTGGTGTGAGTTTACTTCAACATATACGGTTTGGTTGCTTCTTTTTGTCTCACCATATATTCTGCGTTCTTTTTTTCTTTGCCTGATATATTCTCCTTTCCTGTAATTTTGTTCTCATACTTTTTGGTTATAGGCTGGTGAGGATATCAATGTTGCTCCACAGCCTTGTTCGTGTATCCTTGAAAACAGCAAAATATGTGTTTTCCACTCTATTAATTGCCTCCTTTGAAAATAAGGAATGACCAAGTCAACAAAGTTTCTCAATTTTTGTACTGAAATTCAGTTCTTTCACGTGGAAGTTTTTCAGAAGCGGATTTCTTCCCAACAAATTTGTGTTGTGCTTGTATTTCATTGTTTGATAATGCATTGATAGAGATCAATTGATTTTGATGCAATGCTACAGTTGCGTATTGCCACTTGAGTTGGATCCTTGAATCCTCGGAAGTACCATGCACACTGTAGTTCAATGGCTTAACTGTGGATGGGGTTATTGGGCAAATTAGAGAACTGTGGATGGGGATACTGAGCAAATTAGAGAACGGATTTTCATTTTGACATATTTGCTTACGCCAAACTTAACCACTGAAGGAAATTATTTGAGATCTAGTAACACTATTATCACTGTGAATTCCTATATGTTGCTCAGATACAGATAATGACAACATCTCAAAGAACTACTTGCAAGAGCTTTTTGGTAGTTTTCCGTTTGGTGAAGTAGGTGCCCACGGGTTGCAAGATGCTGACATCAGTGATGGAGAATATCCGATATATGAACAATTCAGTGAGGGCAACTGCTCCGATGATGATGACTACTGAAACCTCATTGTTTTAAGCCGTGTTTCCTTGGAGGTTTGTTCACGCAGCAATATGCCAACTACTCATTGTTTATTTCGATGATGATTACAGACATTGTGTAAGTGTTTTCGGCATGTTCATTGTTGCTTCAGTTTTTACCATGGAGAAATATACTCACAGATGAAGTTATACTATGTCTATCACTACCACGTAGTACAGCACGACGAGCACACGTAAAAGAATATCGTGACAGTTGTATAAACCCTGTTGATGTGTGCCTATGATCATGCGGGTGCTCTTTTTTTGGCATCATGTGGGTTCTTGATTCACTTTTTTTCTAATTTTAACAAGGATCCCGGATTCTGCTTCAATTTTACATCAAGCTTGTGCACGCGCCATATGTTGAGAAAACGATTTTGGGGGGGCTAATATTTTATCAGGTTATTTGACATTTAGGTTAGTTCCCATATCATTTGCGAAGTTCTACAAGATGGCCATACATTTCGTTGAGCATGTCTGGACTTCAAGTACTTGGGGTATACTTTATCCACATTGTTCTGGATTTCTTTTCTTCTCTGTCATATTTCTTTTTCGATGGGTTTTCACTTATTAATGATATTTTGTTGTTTCTTCCAACATACATTTTTTTGCAGTTCCTGATGATCTGTTCGAAATTTGTTAAGCACCAGTTGATTGCCCATGTCATGACAAACCTTTGCGCAGATTAATTTAAAGGCTTATGTGAATTGATGCGACGGTTGTATTGGAAGAGGAGGGCTGACCATCTTCATGCTTGGCAGATCAGTTGCTTGCTTGAGCTTTTCGAACAGGAGTATGAGCTTTCATTTATACTATCTTTTAGAAATGGTCATGTTTCGAGTTTCGACTTACCTTTTTTGGGGATGGTAGCACTACAACTGTATAATGACCACTGGTAGCGCTTGAGATTTGATTTATATTATCTTAGGAATGGCCGTCTTGTAGCTTAATTATCTTGGCAAGGGGCTGGATGGTACCACTTGTATTGGTGATTTGAGTGTCTTCAATCACGGAGGGGTTTTTAAAAAATTTAATCAGACTTTGTAATGGTTATCTACACACTTCTTTGATATGCATTTACAGAACCTTTTTATCCTTTAATAGATACTTATTTTTTTGGGAGTTGATTCGACATTAGGTTAGGGAACCTGACTATTCGTACAGATCCGAGGTTTCAGACCTGACTATTCGTACAGATCCGAGGTTTCAGAAAATGTACCGACAGCTTGCAACGCCCGCATTTTGGGTCTGTATTTTGAATGAAAACTTAAAATTTGGATCACCACTTGTGCATATCTAATTGAGTTGAATTTTTTCAGGGCCACTCGAAAAGTTTTCTTAAATTTATTGAATGGTTTGAATCATTCCACTATTCACAAGTGATCGGTACATTTTTTGTATACGCCTCTGATCTGTACCCGTAGGTTTATTGTTAGGCTAATCATTAGGGCTTGACTCCACAGCATTGAACCGTGATATTGACCCACCTACTCACATTTTCCCTCTAAACTTGTCATTGGTGTTCCATTTCAGAAGAATTATCAATGATAATGATAGTAAGTTGCTTTTCTTTCTAACCATATCTGGAAAATATGAATCATGCATCTTTGATTTCAAAAAGTAAAATCACCCATGTTATCTTGCCTGGCAACTTGCATCATATTTTCCAGATATGGTAAGAAGAAATGAGTTTTAGGCTCCGTTTGTTTCGGGCGGAAAACATTTTCTAGGAAAACATTTTCTGTGGAAAACATTTTGGGTGGAAAACGTTTGAAAGAGCTCCTGAACACATAAATCTTAATCCAAAATGTTTCTGCATAACGGAAAAGTTTTGGGTGGTCGTGAGGCACCAACCCCAACAGAACACGATGCATCAATTTAGAAAACGATGTTTGAAATGAAAAGCTAAAACCTGTGAATCCCAAGTCTGATGAAACCTGGGGCACCTCCTGCATTTCATAAAAGAATCGACTCGGACCTTGTTGAGGAAAATGGATTTTGCTATAAGAAAAGTAATCGTACAGTCTGCAATCTGTCCAGCAAATATTAAGGGGCAAGTCCAAGAGTCGTTATCTTATTCAAACAACTTATGATGCTCACAATGTTTACGTTCATCCACAGGCGAAATTCAGTAGTACATCCACAAATTTAGGAACCCTAAGCCAAAGCAAAAAAGGCAATAGCAAGTTTTTATAGATGTTCTTGCTAAAGAAGCGATTACAAATCAATATTCCTTGTTCCCAAAGTTCTTGCACCAGAGCTGTGAAGGTATGGGGCGAACTGGGTGATGTGGCCGTTGCTGCAA
This sequence comes from Vaccinium darrowii, assembly GCA_020921065.1. Taxonomy (NCBI): domain Eukaryota; kingdom Viridiplantae; phylum Streptophyta; class Magnoliopsida; order Ericales; family Ericaceae; genus Vaccinium; species Vaccinium darrowii. The sequence continues at coordinate 10,858 of JAFMTH010000094.1, read as the reverse complement.
AAGAAGAAAAGTATTTTTAGTATGTCAAAGAACTCTATCACATGCACATGATACGGGGAACGCAGTACACCATCTGAAGGCAGAGTCAAAAGCAAATCCATTGATGGAGATTTTGTCCCACAAGCATTTCTTTTATACATAAATACGAAGCTTATCACTAAGCCCGGTAACACCAGTAAGAATAAGTGCATTCTATAGAAAATGAACGCGCACGAAAAGACAAGAATGCATAAACAAAATAAGAACTACTCCCTCCGTCCCAAAATAAAAGTAGAGTATTTCATTTTGGACCGTCCCTTAAGAAGTGTGAGTTTTGAAAAATTAATGGGTAAAAATTTGTACAACTATTATTTTGCCTTTCTTAAAAGTTAATGGATAAAGAGTTAAACGGGTAAAAGTGGAGGTAAAAGTTGATGTGAAAGGTGTAATGACGATGTTTTTTTAATAAGTTGAATTTACGAAGCAAAAGTAAAAAGGGATGGAGGGAGTATGTTACATCAGCACGGGTACGAGCGAGGATGCATTATGTGTGTAGGATTCGTCTAATCCTCAGGCTCATTGATACCAGCATGCTTAGTTTCATATTTTCCATACGTTTCTTTAATAAGATGATGTTTGCGAACCAAAGTAGAGTCAGAACTGTAGAAAATAGTTCTCACCAAAATAGAGCCAGAGAATTTATGAGAAGAATAGCTATCTTAAGAAGTTACATGTTGTGGCACAGGAAATCGACTCCTCATCAACACCATTGGGCTCGTTACATACTTAAACCCCCAATTCAAAAAATTACAAAATATATCCACCGACTAGTCCCCGCCTACCCTACTAATGCCGCCTGGCTGACTAATCCCCGACTAATCCCACCTAGTGGCCGACTAATTGTCCCACTCCCTAGTCTAACACCTAGGAGTCTTGGACCCTAGTCGAGGCAGCGGAACACCGCTAGGCCAACTTTGAGAAAACTGTACATGTCCAAACTATGCACATATGACAACTGTACCATACCCTTACCCAAGTGTCTGTGTCCTAGTCCTACAAGAGTGCTTTGAAATTTAGAGACGTGGTTAAATGACAACCTGCAATCTGAGGATTATATGGCCCCAGAAAAAGGCATAACGCTTAAAGGAGAAAATAGGCTTCTGTGATTCACCGTCTAGCAGTAAGCTATAAGAATCCAAACACTGCAACTCTGCAACAGACGTGCAATTGTGCACAATGATCCAACCTAAAGACTGAATCTGCTGACAGCCAAGGCCTTAATGCATAATTGTCATGACTCATAACCGACAACTGACAACTATGGGATTGGAAAATTAAACCACGTAAGATGAGAGGTCAGTTTCAAAGACTTGTTTTATATAAAATATTATTGCCTAACACAATAAGGATCAATTTCTTTTGCGATTCATGATCATGTTATTTCATCCAAAGTCAAACATGGAAAAGGGGAAAATGGGGTTCAGGGAGCTATAAATGGATATCTGCAACAATAAGTCTACATTGGCATTGGGCTTGACGAAAGGTATCATAGAGCTATGGGTTCAATCCTAGTTTTTCTCCAGCTATGAAAAGGTATCATAAAACAATGAAGTTACAATTCAATCTGCAAACTTTTCTTCCCAGCAACAACAGGAAATAACATGATGAACCCTGGGCAGAAATAATATCTATGCAACCCAACACCATATTATCCAAAGCAATGCTGCACAGCAACTAAACTACAAAACCAATAATCTCAAAAACAACCTTGAGGCTTAAACAGCTAAGGAAGAGCATAAGGGCATCATCAAACCCATTTGTCCTCGGAGCAGTCTTCTACTTTATTGGTATTTTGATGTCTGCTTCGAACCATATTTCAAAAGCTATAAACTTTTATTTCCTTCCTTGAAAGTAACAAAAAGCAACTCATATTCGCTAGCAACTGCACACGTTATTCTTCAACATTATTTCCAAACCCTAACAAAAATCAAAGATCTCAAGCAATCTTATACCTACCCATTCATAATCGAGATCGTAAGACTGTCACTGCTCAGAGACAATGTTGGTCTTGCAAAGCTTGATACATTATTTCCAACCCCTGACAAAAATCAAAGATCTCAAGCAATCTTATACCTAACCATTCATAATCGAGATCGTAAGACTGTCACTGCTCAGAGACAATGTTGGTCTTGCAAAGCTTGATTCAATTGAGTCGCGTTTCGTTGACTATTCGGGTGTTATATTATAAATGCTAGACACGGTATAATGGTAACTGATGACCCTAGCTTGTAAATACTTGTTATATGCACCAAGCGTTGTATCTTGCACTGTCTTCATTCCGTCACACTGGATTTACACAACAACGTAGCTTTGGAACCAAGTAAAAATCTCTCTATCTTGTATTCTTGTTTTATGTTCTTGATTATTCTTTGAATGTTTGCTGGTTTTGCCGAATTCTCAAAAGACATAACTCTGAATTAGTCAGTCCAATCCCCCTGACCAACTCCACTAAGAACTTGCATAGAAAAGCCCTTTGAAACGATGACATCAACAAAACAGAAAAAGCCCTAAAAAACTGAAACTCGTGGCAAGTTTTGGTAGCTAAAAATTACGATGGCAAGCAAAATCGAAACCCCAAGTGGAGTGGGGCGCACTCCCTTATACTCCCACGGAAGAGGGCGAGGATCGAGACCCACCCCACCCCTTCTTCATCAAACACCTAACAATACTAACTCACTAATCGTTCGTTGATATTAAAAAAAAAAAACATCGAAAACCGATTCCAAAATTTCAAACAGCGCATCATCTCAGTTTGAGCAAAAAGATCAGATCTTGCACGTTTAACAAACCAAATGATGAATTGAAACCCCAGAGAGAGAGAGAGAGATGACCTCGAGTTTGGCAGATACCATGGCGATGGGGATGCAGATAAGGAAGACTCCGGCCATGGCGATGGCAGTGTTGCGCTTCCAGTGCTTGGGCCGGCAGTTGGGCCCACCAGTCATGGTCCACACCTTGGTCCTGAAATCCCCCGCATCTCCGTGGTGCCCGTGATCTCCTCCTCCGCCCATCTTTGCCTCTCTCTCTCTCTCTCTCTCTCAAGTTTCAACTGCGAAAGGTTGGGTTGGAGAATTTGGGGAGGCAAAGAAACGACGTCGCTACTATGGCAAACTCTTTTTCACTGTATATATGGTCGTATGAAAACTTTTTCCAAATGTCCAAATTTAAAATTTGCAATAGTGAAAATTGGGAGTGCGACCAAATACCACATTAAAATATTATGTGACTAAGGTGTAAAAAGGGGTGATGAAATGAAGTAATTGATCAAGTTTTGTTTGAAATTAACGAGTTTCAAAAATACATTTCAAACTTTGCTTTTTTATGAGAAAATTCGGTTTTAAACAAGCTTTAATCGAGGTGATGTTGAGTAGCTTGAATTTTGCATATATCATAAACCTGATGAATATTATGTTGTAGAGCTTAATTTGAAACTTTAATAAGTTCCGAAGAAAAATGTTCAAGTTTGGATTATACGTATAACAAACTACTCCATTATTGAACGAGCTTTTAATAAATGGACACGAGCTCGAACTCGAGTCTAAATAACTACTAACTTGGTTCATTTAGCAACATTGTGTGTAACGGTTTATATCATTGCGATATACACAGAGACGCCCTTCACACTTGAGAAAACATCGTGACGAATAAGATTTCACAGCGTCAAATTATTAATTAGCTGAAATAGTTAATACTAATATTGCCCAATTAAATTGACTTCTCAACATCTTTAAAATACATTTGCTGTATATTTTTTTTAAGTCATTCCTTATATATAGGAACGGCTTCGATCATCTACGCAGATATCACCAATATAACTCATGACGTAAAACTACAAATGAGAAGCACACTAGTTTAACAGTAGCACTTATGTTTTGACTTGGTACTAGGAATCACGAAGTAATTTGACTGAAAGGTTGGGATTCATTTTTGACACTTCAATGTTTACTTCCTCTATCAATATCCCATTATCTAGCAAATGCACGTACCTAAATGTACTTACGAACGTAATATAACCCAACACAATTTGACTTGCGATAAAGTTACTTAGTTTCTGTAAAGTAATTCAATTGGGTGTCTACTTTCAAAAATAATTACTAAGTCAATGCTCCAACTCCACTTACATCAATCAAACTCCATAATCACCGCACAAAAAAAGAAAATAATTTGGGAAGATGAAGCATCACTTGGGCACAAATAAAGCAAGAAGTGGAAAACTCAGTAAAACTTAAGCGTCTATATATTTTTTAAAGTCATTTCTTATGCATAGAATTAGGAATGTCTTCAATCATCTACGCAGATATCACACCCATGCAACGACTAATGACTTAAAACTACAAATGAGAAGCACACTAATACAAATAGCACTTATGCTTTAATTTGGTATTACCACAAAAACATATAATATTAGAGTGGTCATTAGGTAATTGTATTATGATAAAGGTAATAGATTTTCCACCCTCTTTTTTTTTTTTAGCAAAATTTTTACGCATGAAAATTTCATTAAAAGACAGAAAAAAAAAAAAGGGTGTGCATATTGCGGCTTTTCCTATTTCGGCTTGGATGGAAAATACTGGACTGGACAGAAAAGGAAAATTTGGTGGTGTACAAATCACTCCCCATGATAAATTTGTAACTTCCCATGATAAATTTGTAACTTACATAAAATTGTAGCCATATCAAGTAATGCTATACCATTTCTCCTTATATACAATTGATGAGCCCAAAATATTGGCATGTAGCAAACCATATATCGCATATTGTTAGTTCTTTATTGTGTTTAATCTGACATTAATTTTACTATTTTTATAATTCCCTTTAACTTATCAATTTGCAGGAAAATATGATAAAATGAACTAATTCAAGAAGTGGGCCCAAGCTCTTATTGGAAAACAAGAAGAAAACACCGAATTTCAGTCCAAAAGATATTGGAGATTTGATCAAAGCCAACTAATGGGTGCCAATTTGGGGATTGCTATAGTATTCATTTAAGATTCTTAAAGCTACACTGGAGTTGGATTTCGAAGGAAAGTAATATATTTTCCTAATTGAGGACAACATTGGGCAGCCTATATATCAACACCACTAGGCTTCGGCTGAAAAACTCCATCACGCAATAGGAGACCGTGGCTGCGGCGGAGGCCACAACTTGGGGAAAAATAAGAGGAGCGAAAGAGATTATTGTAAGCATTTTATTTTTATGGTTCTAGTTGTTGGAGATATCCCTTGAATTTAAGACGTTCAAAGAAAAGTGCAAAATTTGGTGCAAAAAGCCGTTTGCTAGACCTCTGGTCCGGGCCAAGGGAAGTCCGGTCCAGACCAGCGAGTCTAGTATGCTTTTTGAAGATTCTGCCTCCATGGTCCGGACCAGCGAATCTTGGTCCGGACCACCGATGAGCGATTTTGTGTGACTGTGCGTTTTAAAGAGGGTTTTGACCTTTTTTTTTTTTTTTTTGTACTTTCTTATAAATAGAGACCTTGGGGGCTATTAGAGTTTGGCCTCTTGAGCGAATCTCTTTAAGGGAGCCCCAATGGGGTTCCCCGTAGTGTGTTAGGGTTTCTTTAGTTGTTTCATTAGTGTAGTCTTGAGTTGAGATTTGAGATATCTAGGGTTTGTGTGCGTCTCTTTCGTGTATGTGAGACATTTGATGCTATGTAGGTGTTTTGGTTCTTTTACTTCTTTTAAAAATAGAAATGATTGAGTGCGAGCGTGCCAGAGAGAGTTTTAATCTCCTCCCTCAGATTAACTTTGGAAAACCAAATCTAATCAGGCGATTGTGTTTTAAATGGTTCAAATACCTTAATTAAGAGGATTTTCTTTTAGAGTGAAGAAAAACAAACCAATAAACTTAGGAAATTAAAGAACAACAAAGAAACAAGATACTTCGATTAACAAATCAAAGGTAAACTTACTTCGAAATTACCTTCAACTTCAAATACAAGATACCGAGAACTTTGAACTGATGATTGTTACAAGAACAATCAAGATTTATCCTAACTACTTTCTAATCTACTTCGAACTGAGTTCGAAATACTAAAACTACTTGCCAATGAACAAACCAAGCATCATTTGTTTGATAGCTGTTTGTTGAAGATTTGTTCGGGGCTTTTTACTCTTCAGTTTCTTCTATTTATAGACGTTGCTTGTTGGCTGAACTTCCCGCTCAAAGAATTTGAACTTGGCTTGCTTCGAACTCCATCTTTTGTACTTTGAATGGGCAGTTTCTTCCCTCTTCCTCGTTTGGATTTGAATTCAACTAGGGAAATAGCGGGCCCCCAATATATGTTCCACATCTTATAACTATTCATTGTAAAGTTTACACGTGGATCTCAAGCACTTGGCAGTTTTAAACCGTGGCTTCGAATTTGATCATTCATATCAACCATGACTTATAACTGCTAATAACTGCTTTAAAATTGATGACTAATATGACAACGTATTAGTCAATTCTTATTCCATTAATCTAATGCATCTGTTTTGACAAAAATTAGCCAATGTTTGGCATATTCAATTACGTGTCAATCTACTATTGGATTTGATAATTTTATATGTAAACATACCCCCCCCCCCCCCCCCCCCCCCCCCCCCCATTAACATCGTTGTTCAAAGAATTTGAATAAGTGTTAATGTGCCTTCTACCACTTCGAATTCCTGTAAATTTAAAATACAGAAGTTATTGGCCGTTTTACTTCAAGAAAAACGATTATGAGCAGTTTGCACATTCCCAACGAGGAATTTATGGATAATGGGTAGTTAATTCTGCACGTTCTCCACTTCTGAGAATTTGAATCGTTTCATACTTAAGGTTTTGCCTATAAAAGAACTTAATTATTGGTAACTCAATCACCAATTTTTCATTCTAAAACTTCACCTTTCTTAAAACTCAATTCGACCATGTTTGACATTTCCAATACCCAAAATGCTTTCAAGAATTTGGATCTTAATGACCAAGTTCCTGATGAGATTCAAAATGTCGTCACACCAATTATTGGTGAAATTCGAAGGGATCGTTCCTATGTAGTAGTTCGAGTAGAAGACTCTGAGCCCATCAATCCATGGAACCCTCCAATTTCTCCTACCCCTACGCCCTTTTTATGGGGTTTACCATCTGAAATAGTGGTGGTGAAGATGGATGATCCTGCTGGCTATAGAGGCTGGAGTAGATATTGCTCATTAACTATGAGTAGATATTTATCTCCTTTCATTAGGCGTGATCCCAATATAATGGTGCTTGACAGCCTTATTGCCACTTGTCTTACTCCTGCATTTTTTAAAGTCTGTGAAGATGAAAAATCTGGCTTCGCTGGCTATGGTAAACTTAAACAGAAAGCCAAAAGCCAATATATTTATTGGTTAAATGAGGTTTGAAGGCCTCATTTTGATGGAAATTTTATTGATCCCTCCAACCTTTCTCTTCGAACCCTTCCTGAAAATCCAGATTGGTTTCAAGAGTTGAAGAATATCAAGTTCGATTCTACTCTTTCTCATGCTGATTATTCTTACTCTCTTTACCCAAAATTTGACTCTGTTAAAGCCAAAGAATTATTGGCTGCTTTTGCTTTCTTAGATATAGGGATTCTTGAAGAAAACATCCCCTGCAAAAATTTCTTATGGGCTTGTGAAACCGTTCAATGCTCTGTTTCTGAACAAACTGGCTCTTTCCTTAAAAAATGGATCCATTATCTACAGTTATAGTTTCTGGAGATCCAAACCTATAAATAATGCCTTTGATAAACTCAATAACCTGTTCTTAAGATACACTTTCAAAGGCTTGAGCTTCGACCCATTTGGTAAAATAGTCAGTGGCTACTAAGATGAATTTATCCCCATTCCTAGAAGCAGGATAGATCATGCCAATCATGTCCATTGCCCAACCTCTAAATGGCCAAGGTTTAATTACATATTGCAATTTAGTGATAGGCAGCCGTTTAAGAGGTCCTGTCTTTTGACAAGCCTGGCACCCCTTTGCATAATCTATGCAATCCTTAAGGATAGAAGGCCAAAATTATTCATACCTTCGAATCAACTATCTCATCTTAATTCCTGCTTGAGGGGCACCACAAATACCTTCATGGACTTCTGCCATAACTCTAAAAGCATCAACTTTGTTCAAACATTTAAGCAAAAGTCCATCTGTTCCTCTTTTGAATAGTTCCCCATTATACATGATATAATTAACAGATCTCAGCCTTGTTGCTCTATCTGTTTTAGCATCAAGTTTTGTTAAATAATCAATCAATGGTTGTCTCCAATCATTTTGACTAGAAGAAGCAGTGATTTCATATACTTTGAAATCTACATTTCTATCTTTAAGCATGGGGAGAAATTTTCTCAAAGTCAATTGGCAAAATTCTCTGCTTTCATCAGTGATACACTTAAAACCTGAGGCTCTTTGAGCAATTGCATCTGCTTCTTTATTAAAGAATCTTGGCACATATGTAAAAGTAATCATATGAAATTGTTTCATTAACAATTTCACATATTGGTGATAAGATTTTAAACCAGAGTTATGGCAACTAAATTCTCCATTGACCTGATTTATTACTAACTGAGAATCTCCAAACACTTCAACTAAATCAGCTTTTACAATAAGCAAAAGTTCCAATCCCATAATTAAGGCTTCATACTCTGCTTGATTATTTGTACATTCTCCATCATTTAACTAAAATCTAAATTTGGGTTTTCAAGCCTTGGGGAGATTCCAAAACAACACCAATCCCAGCCATTTGAGATGTTTTTGAACCATCGAACCACATTTTCCATGGCTTAATTGTTATTGTATCAATATCTGCTATTTCTGGAGTCTCAATTCCATTTGGGTGATCAGCCAAAAAGTTAGCCAATGCTTGCCCTTTAATTGATTTTTGGGGAACATACTCTATATTGAATTCAATTAATGATACAATCCATTTCCCAATTCTACCACTAAGTACAGGTTGAGATAACATATATTTTATAACATCAGTCTGGGAAACTACATAAGTTACTCTAGGTATCATATAGTATCTGAGTTTCTTCGAAGCAAAAAACAAAGTTAAACACAATTTTTCTACTGCAGAATACCAACTTTCACAATCATTATGAAATCTACTTAGATAATAGATAGCTTGCTCCTTCCCTTATTCATTGTCTTGAGCCAACAGAACTCCAATTGAGTCATAGTTTGCTGTTAAATATAGCTTAACAGGCTCTCCATTTTTAGGTGGAACAAGAACTGGTGGATTGACTAAGTACTCTTTGATGGCTTTAAAAGCATCATCATGCTCCTTTGTCCATTCGAAGTGCTCTCCATCCTTCAATTTCAATAAAGAAGAAAAAACTTTAGTTTTTCCTACAGTATTAGATATAAATTTTCAAAGAAAATTTAATTGCCTAAGAAACTTTTGCAGTTCTTTCTTATTCGAAGGAGGTTTTGCTTCAAGAATAGCTTTAGCTTTATTCTTATCAACTTGAATACCTTTGCTATGAACTAGGTAGCTTAAAAAATTACCTGCCATCACTCCAAAGGCACATTTAGCAGGTGATAATGTCTCATCTTTGAAAAGGTTGTTTTCAAATGTTCCACATGATCATCAATGGACTCTGATTTGACAATAATATCATATATGTAACATTCTAAAAAACCCCCAATTATTTCATGGTAGATAGTGTTCATAGCTCTCTAATAAGTGGCACCAGCATTTTTTAGCCCAAAAGGCATCTTGACCCATTCAAAGGTCCCAAGATTACTAGAGGCTCGAAATACAATCTTATGAACATCTTCGTCAGCTATACAAATTTGATTATACCCTGAATGTCCATCCATAATAGACATGATTTTGTGGCCTGCAGAACTATCCACAAGCTTGTCTACTATAGGCATTGGGTATTCATCTTTAGGGGTTGCAGTATTTAAGTTTCTAAAATCAATGCAAACCCTAATCTTCCCATTTTTCTTGATAACAGGAACAATATTTGATAGCCATTCTACATATCTTGCTGTTCTAATAAAACCAGCATTTAAAAGGTTTTAAATCTCTTTTTTTACCAATAAAATGGTTTCAGGAGACATTTTTCTTGGAAGTTGTTTGAAAGGTTTGCAATTAGATTTAATAAGTAATCTATGTTCAACCAAATCTCTACTCAAACTTGTTAATTCTTTATAGCTCTAAGCAAAGCACTCTTTGTTCTCTTTAAGCACCATGATCAACTTGGCCTTCGAAGCAACATCAAGTTCTCTGTTGATCTGTACAGTGTTTGGAACAATTCCATCTCCCAATTCCACTTTTTCTAAAGGATCTTGGGAATCGACATGGCCTATAAAGGCCTTTTCGAACTCAATTGGCCTCAACCCCCAGTCAGATTTCTCAGACAACAATTCTTCCCAATCATTCGTTTCTTGTAACCTTTGCTCTATTTCTAGAGCCATGAACTTAACTAAAGCTAATGAGTTGGCTTCTTCGAACTCTGTCTTGGATTCACATCCAAGCAGCTTCATCTGGTGAGTTATCTGATTCATAATCAACTGCTTGTTTGAGCTTAGATTTTAACTTTGCCAATTCTCCAATTTCCAATATATTGGATGGAAGGGTGACAGGTTGTGCAATTTCACTGAGAGGAATGATTTCAAGCTTATACATTTCAGCATTTGCACAATTTGCTGAAGTACTGAAAGGATGTAGATCTACTTTCACCTCTTCGACCCCCACTTCTTTCCCATTCTCATACTTCACAATTATCAAGGCTTGATGCCTCGAAGATGGAATACAATCATTGACATGAATCCAGTCCCTACCAAGTAAAGCATTATACTTACTTGTAAAAGTGTCAACCACAAAGAAG